>BGPR01000008.1:4805254-4829874 GCA_013235015.1 Araneus ventricosus
GGGAGGGGAGCAACTTTCTTCTTAGCACTTTACGCGATATGAATTCATATCGAATAAAAAAAAGCACCGCCAAAATAGCATATCCAATGGCTTAAATAGCCAACGCATCCGAAGTGTGAAAGAAAAATAGGCTGGAGGGAAACGGGAAATGTGAATTTGGAGTTGGTGGTAAACAGGATTACATGTTGGCGGTCTCGCACGAGGATTTTTAGAGATTTGGGGCTGAAATTTCGTAAACAACATGACCTGAGGGATTGTGGCACACAAAGGCGTTACAAGCAGGGAGACGTGTTAAGTCGGGATGTGCTGAAGTGGAAGATGCGATAGAAGATAGGATGGAAATTTAGAAGGTGGGGTGCTTTCTAGGTGACGAAGTAAAGAATCCAAGTGTTAGCTCGAGGGTGGATGGTGATGTTAAGGGATGAAAGGAGCGTTTATGTATTTATAGGACTCGCAGCTAACGATAGGAGTAAATTCACGGAAAATGTACCTGTAACTTTATTTGGAAGGAAACGTTATTTATTCTGCTTCCGAATGTATTATTACATATTTTAAAAGATTTTTCTGGGATATATATGTGGAAATGTTAACGGATATCTCAAAAATTTAGATAAGGGAAGAGGTTTATCGATTTGGGTGGTGTTACGAAGCGATGGATTTTTTTTTTGTATAAGAGTGTTGTTCTTGCGCAAATTATGACGAAATATGTTTTAAGAAAGTGACCAGAATTTCTGGACTTCAATCCGGTATGCTGGCTGTGAGGAGGTACTGGAAGTATTAAATAAAAATAAAATGAAACATAAACCTTCACAAAATAAATATAATGAAATAAAAGTTAAAGAACAATGAAATAGTTAATTATATTTTTTAAAGAAATAAGAAAAGACAAGGAAGCATAAATAACATATTTTGCCATTGCTTTTTTCCTTCGGGCAGTTTCATCCGAATTGGACATAATTATGGTATATATTCGGCGCACACTTAAAGTTGAAAATAAGAGTTCTTCAGAGGCTAATTTTTTTTTTCTAAGTTTAAATCTAGTTAATAATTTTTTCATATTATCTACCTATTGATAAATAATAAATGGGGCAGTTAGGGACATTTAATTCAAATAAGGGACATTTTTTTCAATCTAGGACGATGAGTCGAAAATAGGGATTCTCCCGGCTATTCTGGGCATCTGGTCACTTTGCACGTATAGAAAAAGTTAGAACTTAACTTTTTAAAATCTAAATTTAAAAAAAATAAACTTATTTAATCCCTTTTTCAATATAAACTATTAACTTAAAAGTAAAATTCGGTATAATCTGAGACATTTGATCAAAACTCATGAAAAATCAGAGAAAGAAAGTCAAAATTCGGATTGTCCTGGATAGGGTCTGGTTACAATAGTTTTAATCAATGACAGGCAATTCATGGTTTTTATTTTTTACGTGAGCTCAACACATGATATAAAGGTTGCTATAGATAATGAAATATAAAGTTTAAACAGTAAAACTTTAAAATACTAGCGGAGTGTGAAAGATTATCTAATAATCATTTTCTGACAAACTCTTCTAAAGTTACTGAACGTGTAAATGAAAATTCGAATATAGACCATATTTTTTTAAAATTTTATTTCTCAATTTAATGAAAGTAAAAATATCTGCAAGAGTTAGATCGTTAAAATTCCAACGAAATATGAAATTTGAAAATCACGTACAAGCTGTTTAGAGCTTAAAAAATCCACTAGAAAAAGTAGAATAAACAAATTAAAAAAAATTAACTTAAACTTTAACCAGAAACAACAAAATTTAAATAATAAAATTTAGACAATGTTTAAGTAGCTTGCAAATAATGCAGCTGCATAAAAAAAAAAAAAACTCAATGGAAATAATAATAATTAAAAAAAAAAAAAAAAAAAAAAAACCAATGGAAATCATAATCATTCAAAAAAAGAAAAAAAACCCAAGAAATATACTCTGACAGAAACGAATTAAACAAACAAGGAATACATTCTAGTCCACTTTATCAAGGGCTAAGGATTATATTCGAAATGGATTCAAAATATTTGGGAAATTTTTCTGTAAGAAGCTTGCATTCGCCAAATATAGCTTCTCTTAGCCCGAAGTTTCCCAACAAAAGACAAAGGAGATCAATACCATCTAATAAGCATTATTTTAAAAGAAAAAGGAAAGCCAAACACAAACATAGAAAAGCTAATAAGATTGTTTAGTTATTCTATCTATGGTTAAGTTGTTATAGGAAATAAACGTATAATGTTGAAATAAATGGAAAATTATTACAATAATTCCTTTATAGATGTAGTTTATTCATATTTTGAATAACATATTCCAAGAATAGCTAATCAAGCATGTTACTGTTATGTTACGAATAACGCATTGAGCACTATAGCAACAAATCTTGCATGTACTAAAACATAACTTCTATTGTTCCATGTCTCGCGAACGCATTTACAACTAATAAATAAATGAATAACAAGCATTATCAAGTTTCCTTCAGCATTCATTTCTCATTTCAAAGTACCCTCACAACTTCCGTCTTCGTTTGTCTGAAACACAGACCAAACTCATAACACTTAAAACGACAAAATTCTACATTTATACAATACAACCCACTTCACCAATACCTCTTTCCGATCATGAAAACAAAACAAATTTCTGAAACAATACCATCTCGCGTGAAGTTCATTCCGTATGACAAATCACTGCGAAGAACAACAACTGGGAACTTTCTTGCTTCAAGCGACGATGACAGACAGACAACAACCATGATAATCATCATCACCAGGCGACTTCGCTGTGAGAATGCCTTTCATTTCGCAATTGCAAACCAGGAGATACTCATCCATCTTCCCGCGCTTTTCTTGAAACAAAGAATGGGGGAAAGGGGGAGGGTCAAGAATAAAAGCGCGGGAAACAAGTACGCCGCAAAAGCTGACAGGAGTTGCGTTTTGGAGTGTTTCAACGATTCTTTTTCCGCCGGTGTGGACGCCATCTTTGGTGGAAAGATAATAAGTCTGTTGACGCGGAAGCGGGATTTTTGGAAGACGCAATTAGAAGAGGGTGTTGTTTCCTTTTGCAGTAAATTTCACCGTTATCTTTTAAGATTTGTTAAAGGCAATGGAGAGGCGGATCCATCAAGACTGTGCTGGAGTGCACAAAAGAGAAGGAAATGGTCCCGGGTGAAATCCGGTTTGGTTCTTTTTTATTTACTTTTTATCTTAATAAAGTTTTGAATAGCATTGATCAAATATTTTTTTTTTACAACGAAAGTCAAAATTTGTAAGAAAAAGTCGTAAATTAATTTAAATTTATTTAAGTTTCTACTGCTTTCACCTTGGGATGAAGCGATTTACATTGGTTTTTGAAATTTTTACCTCCCGTTTCTTACTTTTTACTTAATTTATTTTTATATTACTACTTTATTTTCTGATCGATCCATTTATTTTGAAAGCAGAGCAAAGGAAAGTCTTTTTAAGTATTTTTTATATAATTATACTTCAAAGTTTGAAAGTTTTTCCGAATAACTATAAAAATCGATTTACTTTTTGATAACATGAGAGTTCAAATTGAATATATCGTTGCTTAAAAAGCAACAGTACCTATCTCAATATTTTAAAATTTCAGAGAGGAAGAAAAAACTGATATTTTTTCGCAACCAAGAACGGATGGTTATTTCTGAATTTCTTTCACATTTAATAGGAACATGCGGTCTTATGTTCGTATCAGATATGAAAAAAAATTCAGAAATATTCGTTATTGTTTGCGAAGAAAATCATCTTTTTCTTCCTCTTTGAAATTTCAAAAAATTGAGACAGGTACTGTTGCTTGTTAAACGTCGATAATTAGCGTATTGAAGACTCTTAAATGTCCTCACAGAATAATATTAAAAATAGATATGTAATTTTTATACAACCGAAAGAAGTAATCCTAGACATGCTATTTAGCCTGATACTTTTGAATTTTGATCAGTGGCGAATCCAAGATTCGGGTCTATGTGTGGGGGAGGGGGAGGCCCTGAGGTCATAAAAATTTTGTATCGTAATGACGAATGTCAAACCTTATGGCTTATGTAAACCAAAACACCTTATCTTTACAGACTTTACTGACCTGACAATAAGAATCATAAAGAACACTACAATACTTTCGATAATTTAATAAAAAATACAATGAAATAACTAACCAAAAAATGTTTTCGACCTCGTCAACGCTACAAGTACGAGTGAAATGACTAGAAAAGTAGGAAAATTTTCGAGCCTGTCAAGCCAGAAAGCAATGTTGTCACGACTTTATTATTTTTTTAATGAAAATTAAGAACAAACAGTTGTAGTGATTTTAAATAAAATCAAGAATTTTGGTTTAGCTCTGGGGGGAGGGGGGCTGCAGCCCGAAAGACTGATTCTGATAGAAACTTCAGCACGATCTTTGTCAAAGAGTGATAATTGCCATTTCCCCACAATAGCATGTTGCGTTTCGTGGACGAGTTGGTGTTCAAACCAACAAAGGCTATTTTTTCTAGATATTCAAATAATAAATTCTTAGCAGAAAAAAAGGAAATTATTTTCGATGGGAGTAATGTAATCTTGTAACATATTTAGCACGCACTCATTATAAAGTTTTGTGTATAAAATTAAGGTCTCTTTATTTAACTTATATTTCAGAATGCCCCTAACTGTATATACGGAAACTACAAACTCGGTGAAATGATAGAAGAATGATACGACGGTATATAAATAAAAACTTTATGTCTCAATGTACTTACCCATTATAACCCCTTTTCGTAGGTAAGAGTTGCCGTCTAGTAAAAAAAAATCATTTTTCATACTCCCTAGTTAATCTGCAGATTACTTAGGTAATCCGAACATTACTTGCTAGGCGCTCTTTAAGATAAGAACAGCAAAATTTTCGTATGCTTAAATTAATATTCATACAAACAACTCAATAACACTAGATAACACTACGCTATACTTTTATCTCATAAAATTAAATGCAATTTCATATAATAATCTAGATTGTACATAAAATATATAGACAAATGTTGAAATGTATAAAAGTATTTATCTACTGATTAATCCAGTGAAAAAATCAGCAGATTGTAAGTAAGAAATAGACAATTGTTGAAAAACAATATTGCTTATTTTTCAAAGAGAAAGAAACAAAATTTGACTCATTAACGATTTGAGGTACGTTAATGTGCCCATTACCTAGGTAAAGTACAGGAAACACTTGTTCTGAATGGACGATTTCCTTGGTATTCCGTACACAGAATTTTCTAATCCTGTGAGTGATCAGTTAACGAACATAAGCTTGAATTTGAGGTGTTTTCTCTTTATGCTGGACACGTCATCTGATATTTTTATATCATTTTTGAAGACATATGTCAAATTTCACTCAGTGGAACCAGTACACACTCGTGTTGTTTGTGAGTCCCTATTGTGCCCTTAAATTGAAAAAGATATTGAGATAGTGCAGCATTTCTGTTTCCTGAGATGTCTGGCATATTGATATTTTTCTCAATTTTTTTAATAATAGTATTAAAATTTTTATGTTACAGAAAATATGTTAAATTTGAACATTTCCGAAGTATTTTAGGCCAACTCTGCAAGTTCATACTTTATGGAAGTGTTAAGTTCCAATTCGTACTCAGTACATTTCTTTATTAGACAACATATTTATATGTATGTAGGAAACTAGCCAAAATTCTACGCATGAAAATTAGTCTAAGATTGACAACTACATTAGTGCACACAATTATTTTTTTTTCTATAAATATAGATCAATATAACTGAACTCATCAATATTCATTGCTATTTATGTTTTTAATGCATTCATCATACTATTTTTCAATGTTTTAATAATAAATAGTGTCATATTTATTTTCAGGTGGAAATGAAGCGACCTCTGACGGAAATTCAGAGAACAATTCATCAGCGGACGAAGACTCACAGATGCGCATGCGCCTGAAACGTAAGCTGCAACGAAATCGAACCTCGTTTGCCAATGAGCAGATCGAGGCCCTTGAAAAAGGTATGCCCTCAGACAAAATGTAGTAGAACCTTGAAAGCTCGGAATTTTCAACTTTTAGTTGGAAATTTTATGTTTCATATTCAAAATTGAAAAACTTATCGAAAATAACGGATAGGTCAGTTAATAAATTTGCTTTTGATAATTTTTAAAAGAAAAAAATAAATTAGATTTTCTTAAGACTCAAACATTTTAATAAAAAAATGTTACAAATATTTTAAAGCTTAGTAAGCGTAAAACTGAACGTTAAGCGTTGTTGTGAGATTCAGTTAAAAGTATTTGTTATACATGGGGTTTCGACTGCGTTTTAAATTACTTAAGTTCCGCTATATACAGCCGACTCTCCGGGACAAAATAAATTGATATTAAATTTAAATCAAACTGAAAGCTAATGATTTCCCATAATGTTTCGCCTTCATTATATTAGTTGTCAGGCATTCAAAATTAACAGTTAATTCAACTTTGAATTATTAATTAATTGAATTGAAATTACAAATTCAAATTAATAATTTAATCTCAATTATGTATCTCGTTACTTCAAAGAAGCACTCTTTAAGCTGGAAAATATTTCAGAAGACTTATTATCGAAATTGTCTTTATCGGAACCAAAGGTTAAACAAACATAAATATTGCAATAATAAATGAATTAGTAATTATTAGCTATACTTGCTAAATATAAGGCTGTCCATCTGCATTTGTAAAGGAATATGCTTAACAAAGAAACAATCTTTTCTTAAAACTTAAGTTAGCGAAAACATCCTCTGTGAAAGAACGTTGAAATTCAGCTGAATAACATAAGGAACATTTTCATGATTTCAATTGTATTTACTTCTATACTTTTTGAAGAGACAATATCAAAAGCAGATCTAATATATGTCACTAAGGAAAATTCCAAAGCTCAGGAGTTTCATTAATTGAAATTTTCTTTGCCTTTCCAACCTAACTAATTTTAGGGATATCAGAAATTGCACTGTAATTTAATAAATGCTCAGGTATCCAGAATGCAGTGTAAACAAACTACTAAACATGACTGAGGTGAATTCGAAAAGTAAGACACTGCTATACGGTGTAATCCCACGTCTGTGAGATCCTAGGATAAAGTTGAATTTTTTATTACAACAAATCGTGCCGCAGTTATCGCAAATGATTTTAATTCTCAGTTTGAATTAATGGCAACACTGACATCGTATCAGTGGAATTGATATCAGGTGCAATTTTCGATTAATCTGGTCCCCCTATTCATTTTCTGAAAAGCAGCCAATCGGTTTTTCAGTTTGAAAGATTCTACTGCAGTTAAGAGTCGGAAAGTATAGCCGTAAATTTACTTTTAACGTGGTTAAAAAATGGAACAATATGTCGAAAAAAATTTTCTGTAGATTGATTACGTGTGCATTCATTAATTCCAGTAATAGGGGCACTGTGAAGAAAGGAAACATTGAGTTGGATTGTACGCGTGCGCCTAAGTCAATCTTCTAATTTTAATTCGTATACACTCGCACACACGTACGAAGAATGTCACAGACAAGAAAAATAACGAGGATCTGAGTAATCAGAATGGATCTTTTATTACCACTCGAGTTTCAAAACAAAAATAAGTTATTTATATTTGGATACATCATTATTTTTCTTTATTTCTATTGTAAGACGCTTGTTAAAACATTGTCGAATAAAAACTGCCCGAAGGGCAATAAACTGTCGTTTCATGACAAACTTTTAAATGGAATATATGAGAGATAATAGGATAGGGAACTGTCTTTTTAGAGCTTTGGCTCCTGACTTATTAAGGTCGAATGTGAAACATGGCAAAATTGGTCTTGAATTCATGGCAAAATAGTAGAGAACGTATTTGCAGTTGATTATGATTCCACGGAAACAAACAAACAAACAAACAAAAAAAAAACCGGATACAGCATGAGCAGGATTATTTTTTAATTGTTTGTCAGCGTTTTCACTATCATTTTTTTCCAGTGATAAATTACTATCAATGATAGGTAGGAGACAAAAAGTTTATGTAAACAGCGAAGGCGTTTTACTTTAAGTTGGTTTGAAGATGCTATTTATTATTCATAGACAAATAGTAGATGACATTCGTAGACTCGTATATTTTGTCTAAGCAGAAAATGAAGCAATGAGCTGTAAAGCCATTTATCGTATTCCGTTGAAGTTAAAATTAAAGAAGAATTAAACTCTTACAGATTTTCATTACCGTGCACTGCCTGATTTTGTACGTTTATATAAAAATTTGAGACTACTATTTCGTTATATGACACACCAAATTAAAAAATTGATAAAATTTTATTTTTTTGGGGTTAAATTCTGAAAAATTAAAAAAAAAAAAAACTCTTGAGAGTAAACATAACTGTCTAGTATGGCATTCTGGAGATTTTCTTCTAACGTTACATATTCCTTTTTTGTGGTGACTGCGACAATTTCAAGGAGGCTTAAAATAATAATTCACACTCTAATAGTGTTATTAAGAACAGCCTTGATACTAACTCTATAAGTAAGGATTTCATTATTTAATTTCATTTTGAAAATCCCACAATATTAACGTGAATATGAGAAAGCTTCCAATTACATGGAAAATTCTTGGAATTGCATCAGAATATCTGTTGATGTTTTGAATAAGTTGTTTCTTTAAACCATCCTAGTTTAACTTACTTATTTATTTAAATATTCCTTTACAAATGCGAACGATCAACACTTCTACAGTTCCTGTATTCGAACAATCCCATACGCTTTGAGAGTTAAGCAAAGTTATAATAGGGATTTATTCTCCAAATCCTGTACTATGACTATCTAAAGCTTCCGCTGTATTTCTGAAAGCAAATATTATTCTTTTAACATATTTAAATATATAAGATATATAAATTATTGTTGAACACTTCAAACAGAAAGTCAAAAGTACTAATTTTCTAAAACGAAATTCGTTCAAAATCGAAATAAAATCTAAATTCGAAATTAAAAAAAAATAATTTCTTGATAAAATTGTCGAATTATTCTAGCGTAACTTTTTGAAAAAATTGTCTCAAATGTAAAATTTCATTTAAATTATTCTATTGTTGATAACATATTGCAATCAAAATATTATTATTGGATAATTGAATAATATTGTTTTTTAAATATCAAACTAATTAACCTATACGGCTGTATACTGATGGTCATTTTCAAGGGCTTATGGTTCTGCAAATATTTGATGTTTGTTTGGTGTCAAAGCATTTATTTCTCAATAAATATTCTGTATTTTTGCATGAATTTTATATCAACTTGTGATTATATTTTTATGCATGCGGATTTGAATGTTCTTGATTGTAAAATACGCAAATCTTTCTACTTTTACAGTTAAACATGATATTTAATTTAAATAAATTAGCTAATCTTTTGCTATATTGAAACATCAGTAAGAAATTAATATAAGTGCTATAGTGATGCTTTACCCTCATTCATTTGCAAAAGCACTATCAAATTTTTCACTTTTTTTTTTTTTTTTTGGTTTCATAAAAAAAAAAAATCACAGACGGGAAGTTATTGTTAAAAACTTGTTTAACAAAAAATTATTAAATATCAGTCATTGATGAATGATTTTTAAGCTAATTATTAATGATTAGTAATTAATAGCGAAAATTCTGAACAAATTTTTGACAGCTTCATCTTATGAAAATATTTGTTAGTTTTAAAACTTTTATAAGAAAGGAAAATGAATGCGTAAGTGAATTAATTGATCACAATGTAGATGTCTAGCTTTATATTGTAAATATAGTAAAAAGGCCTTTTAAAATTTCCGATAAAAATTTTATATTAAGTCAATCTGTAAAATTCTTCCATATTTCAACAGATTTTTAGAGAACAATTCATTTTTCAATCTAAAATTCATTCAAATTATTCTCGCTTAATTGGTGAAAGTAAATCATAAAAAGTCAAATTACTTAGATTCAAATATATCAACAATGATATTTTATTACAGACGTAGCATTATTTTTGAAATGCGATTTAATTACGCTGTTCTATTCTTTGAAATGTGACCGTTGAGTATTTAAACCACGAGACAAACTTTAATAATCCAAACTTTTTTCATTATTTACGCTTCAGTGGTGCTGCCCTCTGTCCTCAATATCAGGAAGTAAATTTGTTCAAAAAAATTATTCCTCTCGGTAAATTTAACTTTATTGTTTCCTCTATTCAATAATGATTTTAAGTTGAATATATTTGGTTATAAATATACTTTATCAGAACATTAACTTATTTTGTATAATCTACCGTTTAAATCAATTCAGTTAACCTTTCTTAATAACTGTTATTTGATTAGAAATATTCGAGTGTTTTTCAAATGATTTATTATATGATATGACCTAAAATTTTATCACAGTCGCTAAAAAATTGCTATTTAAATTATTTTAATAAATTTCTCATTAACACTTTTATTACATAACTACTTAATGTATAATGAAATTAAAATGGAGATTCAAACATTATAATATTATTACACAAACAAATGATAAATAAATACTGTTTAAGACAACTATGGGAAAAAATGGAGAAGACAAGTAAATAAATGAGACACATCTGTTATTAAAGCGCATTTTCACATACTACCACGGGGAATCGTATGGTAGATAATGAGTTATGAAAATTTATTAAAAATATTTTTTTTCTCTCGTCCTTATTGAGCTCTAACAGAGATTCACGAAATTTAAGAATGTGATTTACTTGATGATTCGTTTTAAAGTACTGCATACAAAATCATTGTTCAGGTCTTTTAAAACTGTAGGTCATTATCCAATATGGGGTCTCGCAGAGCCTTTTTGTGACCAAAAAAGCCAAGAAAATGATTTTCACTTGGTTGATTTCATCAAAATTATCAAATAATTCTTTATTGAATTTCCTCTTATTTTCCCTTATTTATTTTTTCATTAAAAAAAAAATTAATTTCAAATGTTGATTACGGCGGAAATGTGGTCACGAGTGGAGAAAGTTTAAGGAGCTTTATTTTATTTTTTTTAAATAAAAGTTTATAAAATAGAAAAGTTTGTTTTGATGTAGTCAATCACTAATTATTGACTTAGTTATCTAAATTGACATGTGAATGATTTGTGCCATTTCGTCTATTTTAATTTTTATTTATCAATATAAGGAATAGATGAAAAGCTTTCTACGTCTTGCAATAATTAATTAATTTTCTCCTTCATAGTCACTTGATGAACCAAAATATTAACAATGATTTTAGATCATACCGAATCAAAATAAAATCATCTTTTAATTTTAAATTTAAAAAAATTCTATCCTATGAAATTAAATGGAAGCTTCGACAGGGGTGTTCTTTCAAATATTTAAAGGAGTTGTAAGAAGGAATCAGGCCGTATTATAGAAAAATATGTAATTTTCTGCAGTAGATATTTAAATGACAGATCAAATGTATTAAAAATTAAATGGAAACATTTAAATATACGAGGGTAAGTCATTAAGTAAGTCTCAAAAGATAAGATAAAAATAATTTACCATGATAATCACTTGAAAACAATTTTATTTTTCAATATAATTTCCACCAATGTTGATGCATTTATCCCATTTATCAGCGCCAATTCCAGCTGCATAAAATTCTTTGGGTTGCTGTCTCATCCACAGTAGGACTTCGTGTTGAACGCCGTCATCATCTGCAAAGTGTTTGCCTCCAAGATGTTGTTTTAGTGGACCAAACAGATGAAAATCGCTTGGGGCTAAGTCTGAGCTGTAAGGTGGATGCTGTAGCACTGATCAACCAGACTTTTCATCTGTTTGGTCCACTAAAACAACATCTTGGAGGCAAACACTTTGCAGATGATGACGGCGTTCAACACGAAGTCCTACTGTGGATGAGACAGCAACCCAAAGAATTTTATGCAGTTGGAATTGGCGCTGATAAGCAGATGGGATAAATGCATCAACAATGGTGGAGATTATGTTGAAAAATAAAATTGTTTCCAAGTGATTATCATGGTAAATTATTTTTCTTATCTTTTGTGACTTACCCTTACTTGTGATCTTAATGACTTACCCTCGTATATATATTAAACTGCAAAACTTTGAATATATTGAGTAAATTTGCAACTAACATTCCTATAAAAATTTCAATTTGCTCAAGACAAACGTCTTGTGAATATCGTGATACCTATTTCCTCTTTCGGATTTAATCTAAATTATTAACTCATTTCAGAATGGAGAGATAGTTTTTTTTTTCCAGAAACAGGCTTAGGATGTATGACAAAGCGATCTTTTGAAAGTCTAATTGAGAGGTTGTTCTGGACTGACCATAAAAAAATCGTCCTGAGAATTCCAAAGGTTCTCATTCCGGAATCTCATTTCTCTTAAAATTAAAGTACATACAAAGCAATGAAGTTCCTTAATTTGTTTATTAAATTTAAATGAAATAATTAACGTTTTTTCTCATTTTACGAAAACTTGATTAATTAATGGATAAGGTTTATTGAAATCTTTCAGAACTTTCCTTTTTTTAATTTTATGACATCAAATGGATTCTATTATTCAAACTTGCATTAGGAGATTGCTATGCCAGAATCCTCGTAAATTTTATTCTGTAATATTAATGTTTTTAAATTTTTAAAAAAAATCTCCTGATTATGCCAATCATACGCATAATATATCAGTATATTTGCTGAAATTACAATGGATATTTGAATTCGGCTTCTTTATGATATTTAACATGATGATAAACTTAGAAAGAAACGGTTGGTACTTTAATCTAGTAGGATTTGCCATTTTTATAAATAATTTATAATCACTATATATTAAAAATTATTATATTTTATTATATTGAATAAATTATTTAAGAAAATGTATGATTCGCATAAATTATTCAAAAAATTTTATAATTCATTATTTTCTATGTATTGAAATTCGAATAAAATTCATATTATATACAGTCACCATAATAAACAATTTCAATTTTACAAATTCACATCACGAGACAATGAACTATGAAACAAAATAGCCTTTTGATAATTTTTATTGAATTCTGAATCGAAAGTTATCATGAAAATAACATTTTCTACGTTTTGCGTCTTGATCAATCTGATTAAACCAACTGCCATTTTTAAACTGGATTTTTTCCCGTTGAAAACCAATACAGAGAAAAGAACCGACAACTTAAAATAAATAGAAACAATATGTAAGATATGATAAAATATATGGATTTAATTCTCTTTCGGAACAGTGTACTCGTACAGTATTTATTTACGAAAATACGTCTCTTGAGTTTAAAAATCCATCCCCACTCCATCTTAAAATTTTAAGTATTAAATATCAAGTGTTACCTTTCGGATCTATTTCAAGATATATGTCTAAATTTATTTTCTTATGATGACATACCCTGCAGCTTCAGTTACCTTAAAACGTAATACTTGATTTCAGATTAACGGAATTTAAAGAATGCTTGTGAAAAACAAATACAGTATTTAATTTTGACAAAGGGAACTTTTCATTCAGAATTAGAAACTTTTCATTTCATGATTTCACAATAATTTCCTTTACAACAATCCTTCAGTGTAGCAATCTTTCTAAATTATTGATAGATAAAAAAGATTTCATTTACTTCCCAACATTTGCATGTCAGTACACAATAGCAAACAATAGATATTATCAATTACTCAATCAATTTTCATTAGAAAATCACTGATAAGTAACAATGAATGTACAATGCTAAATTGATAATGTGATTCAGAGCCAATTTTTGCGAAGGTCCCTTGAAGGCCGTTTTAATGTATCTATTTTATTTTATCAATGGGCTGCGCTTATGCTAGACATTTAAAAGAATTTCAAAAAAATTTATTTTGTCGTATAAACAAGTTTGCAGACAGGCAGTGGTAGTTATCTAACCTTGTAAACAATGGGGATGGATGGGTAGAGTGAAAACGCGGTTTGTTGATTTTTCAGTTTTTGATGAATATTTTTCCATTATTAATTAATATTTTTCCATTACTAATGAATATTTTCCATTATTAATGAATATTTTTCCATTATTAAGGAATATTTTTCTATTATTAAGAATATTTTCCCATTATTAATGAATATTTTTCCATTATTAAGAAATATTTTCCCATTTTTAAGAAATATTATCCATTAACGAATATTTTTTCCATTATGAAGGAATATTATCCATTAACGAATATTTTTTCATTATGAAGGAATATTATCCATTAACGAATATCATTCCATTATTAACGAATATCATTCCATTATTAACGAATATCATTCCGTTATTAACGAATATTATCCATTATTTCAGCAAAGAATGCTGAAATTCTGGCTTTTTTTCATAAATAGGCATGGGATATTACAGATTATGAGAAATATGTGAATTTATTGATACATTTATTACCTTTTGCACGAAGACTTTAATAGAGTGAGTCAACCAAAAAGTTACTACAAATTCTATGACTAGAGAGCACGCTAATATAAAATTTGTTTGAATTCCTTTAATTTTTATTTACTTCTAATGATATATTCAATAAACTAAAAATGTTTCATTTAGCACTTTTCTCTGTACTGTCCAACATGATATCAAAAGGCTATAAATTCTGAACTAAATTCCAGACTTTATAGATCAGACTTCTGATGTTAAGGATCCCGATTCCATAATATAGTACGGCACCATAATTTTGGTGTCGAGAAAATTTCAAAAACATTTGCGTTCGCCAGATCCTTCAACATTGATAATCAAAAATAATCACACGAGTAATCTTCATCAGAATTTATCAAACTGCATGAAATTAAATTTGTAATTAATTAATGTTTAATTTGCGTGTTTTATTTTTTGTTCAACATCATGTTGCCAAAAAAAAACCAAAAAAGAATCAATAATTACAAACGGAAAAGTTTAAGAAACCCTATGCTGAGCCATTGCACCACTTATGTATCACCTGATTATGACCACTAAGAAACTCTAGAGCAGCGCACCCGCATTCATTTAGAAGTAAAAATTTAAATAAATGCGAGAAGAAAATGAAAATTGAAAAACGATCTCTAATGAATGAATTTTAAATTTTAGGTAGCTAATTATTTTTTCAAGCATTCGTATTTCAGCAGTTTGAAGAGTCTGGACCTTAAAACGTGAATCATCTAATCAAACAACGCTGATTAAACCGATCTTATGAGTAGAAAATAGAATTACTAAAATGTAAATTATTGAAGACTATATTAAAAACATTCTATGGCCGATAAATTAATCTAGATCTTTACTATTCATCCACATGATAATCATTTCACCAAAACGTGAGGAATAGGTTAAAATGTCCTTTTAAATTACGACTCAGAAAATAATCGCAATATCAAAACCATCTTTAAGAAACTTAGTATGAAATGCTGCTTTTCTTAATGACAGTTGCATAGTAATTACTAGAAATATGAGAAAATCTATATAAAAACATTTGGTTAAGTAATATTAAATCGAAAATTAATGTCCCGAAACACATTTGAAATTTACCAAGTGTTATAGATGCTAATGAATAATTTTCTCCGCAAAATTTCTTTGTATCTTATTGCTTTTTTTATTTTTCATTTTATTGATTTTTCAACTTTGTTTAATTTCTCTTAATCTTTTAAAATTACATTTCAGTATTATTATTGTAAACACTAAAATTGTTATACAACGCAACAATAATTAAACCCTTAGTCATTTTAAACATTATATGTTTACTCTCGCTGCACTTTAAGACTTAAAATGTTTAATATGCCTTAAAATAATGAATTATTTCAATACAATTTTTTTTATTTTCAGAATTTGAAAGAACTCATTATCCAGATGTTTTTGCTAGGGAGAGGTTAGCAGAAAAAATTGCTTTGCCAGAAGCTCGAATACAGGTATGAATATAGTTCTCTTTATAGTAATAAAAATTTAAATTTTGTTCTTAATTTTTGTGCAATTAAATTGGGTTTTATAGAGAAATAAAAAAAAAACGGTGGTAAAAAATCTTGCATAGATGTTAAATAATACTTTTTTTCAACACTCCAATTTTATATTGATTTATTTATAACGCAAATTTAATTCTCACAAAAATAATTTTCCAATCCTTAAAAATTCCACTGCTATTTTATATAACAGCAAAATTGGAATTTCCAGAAATAAATTTCCGATTATCATATATCAACATGAGTTTCGATGACCACATATTTATGAAGTCCATTGTCATGTTTTGCACATTCATCTGATGATTTTGAAATTTCACCATAAGCTGAAATTCATGTGTGTGTGATTCAGTGTTGATTATATAATTGAAATTTGTCTCTGGAATTATCAACTGTCAAAAAGTATCAAAAATAATTCAGTATAATCCTTTTTCCCAATTATTTCCTCTCTTTTTGAGAATTACTTGTAATTATAAGTGAACACATTTGATTAAAGAAGACTTCCGAAAATAACAATTATTATGCTACCTTTTTTGTTATTCTATTTTCTACTAACACTACTGCATTTACTTTTGCTCAATATACCGTACCGTATATTAAGATGCCATATCAAAACAAATATAAGTATAAACGGGTCTCCATTTTCCCTCAAGTGTCCGCTCGGCAGGCATTTCCATGTACCATTTGCCGGAAAACGTCACAGTTATTTATTTATTGTCCAAGTCCTTTTGTAGAGACCACTGACCAACAATTCCCAACAACATCATGTTGGCACATGGTATTTTAGATACAGAACTCTCCATAAATAGATCTGAATTAGTTGAAAAATTCCTTAAACATTTCTTTTGTTGTAAAGGCGCTTTTTAAAAAAGAGTTGTACAAATTAAATGTAGTGGAGTAACAAAATTTGGGGGACAGTGAAAATATATAATTTTTCAAGGAGGGCATTACATGAATCAAAAGTCTATTTCCATCAGATTTTCCACTGTTAGTGAACATAATTATATAAAATTATTTTGATTATAAATATTTCTTTCAAGTTTAGATCACGATATGAACGTATTAGCGCAACAGCTTCTGTATGGCATTTCCCCCCCGATATGCTCAGATGGATACTTTCTGGCCACGGCAAAATAAACATTACCAATCCTGAAGAAAATTTAAAAGAAATAAACTTATAAAATATAAGAAATAAGTTTGCTTATTGTAGCATTAGTGTGAAAATTTATTGTAAAACGATCGTTAATATGTCCTTGAAGGTTTTTTATATTAAATGGCTGCAATGGAACTAAATTTTTGCTCGTAAACTCCTAACTCCCTTTCTTACTATATTCTATTTAGAATTACATTCCATAGACATCTAAGATGCATCTGTAAAGAAACCCTATACATATAAAAGTAAAGAAATTTGTTTATAAAAGGTAAAGAAACTTAGACTTATAAGTAAAGAAACAAATGCTTATTAGCTAAAAAAAATTGTCGCTTCGTTTAATGATATTTTAAATAAAGCTACAACGCATTATATTAATTAATTCGTTCAGATGAGTCGTTGATTAGGATATCTATATCTGTTTGTTTGTTTTACTCGCATTGTATGAAGGTATTCGAGATCTCAAAATTGCAGCAAATTCAAAGATTTATGAAACCCGTTAGTCTGTTATTTTAATGATGAAAATTGAAGAAGTAGTTATAGAGCATTATTATCTTGGTTTGAGTACACATTTGCTTCACTGTAAAAACATTAAACATTTTCATACACTGGAAAAAATATTTTAGGGTCCCGATCTGACACATTTCAACACTATATTGTTGATTATTCTCGTCATTGTAAAATTTCCAAAAATCCAAAGATTTCAATTTTTACAAACACTTTCAAAAATATACATCCTGATTTTTGGTTTTTTTTGCAGGTTTGGTTTTCAAATCGGCGAGCAAAATGGCGAAGGGAAGAAAAGCTTCGAAACCAAAGAAGGACGGTGGACCAAGTCAGTGCAACAAGCGTCGCCACACCTACTGCCGGTCGGTTACCATTAAATGGTACCTTTGCGAATACCATGTACCCCTCATTAGGACAACCCATGGGAGCCATGACAGATTCATATGGGTAAGCAGCTTTTATCTATATAGAATTATTGCGACATATAATCAATCGAAACAGGACGAATTTTGCCAGGGTAATTGTTCGGCATGTTTGTTTTTTTAATGTGTTAGTTTGTGTTTGTAAGCTCTCCGTTTTATTTTTACTTTATACAAGTATTTTCTGTTTTGTTTCTGTGTGGCAGTGTTGAAGTTCCGTTACATCGACTTCGTCAATGGAAATCGTGAAAATTTTTACAATCTATTTCAAAATGTTAATGTTTAAAGTACAGAATTTTAATGTTATGGCTTAAGGATACCATGAAAATTTTAAATTCGATGTTCATGTTACTGTAGCTCTCAATGGTTAATTAACGGTAGGTCTCAATGGCTCTCAATTACTTAAAATAAGAGCTTCATATTGTGGAAAGGCTACCATAATTGTTTTTTGGCGCCTTCTAAGGCTTGTATGATGGTTAAATTTTTAACCAAACAATTTAGATAATCACTAGATGGCGGTTAGATTTTGATACAGTATCCAAATAAATTTGGAGATTGCTTAAATCGAAGGGTTACCGGAAAACGGAAGTGATCCTGGATACAGAAATTCTATGAACTCAAAATAAACGAAACAGAAAACTCGTCCATTGTTGTTTTAATATTACTCTGAATATTTTTGTTTCTGCTTTCACTGTACTGATTATATGCTTTCACTGCATTATCTGTTTACCTCACTTCTATTTTTCCGCAATACTGCAACGAGCAGTTTTTTAAAGTTTAATCTTGAACAAGAGACTTTCTTTAAAAAAAAAAAAAAAAAGGATTCCAAATAGTCTTATATAGTTTTTTGGTTTTAAAGTTGTAAATAAAGTTTTAAAGGTAAAAGGTTTTGGTTTTAAAGGTAAGGGTAATTGCAAATTTTTAAAACACTGTTTCTTTTTCCTTTAAAACTTACAACATCAAAGGTTGATTTTCAGTTCCGCATTCCAATAAAGTTCCAGAATAGTAATATGAAGAACCATTAAAATGATTCATTCCCAACAGACTAAAACTATGATTCTTAACTCTCTGAATGCCACTTTTCTTCAATCACTATCTAGATGCAACTTTTGCAAATATGTTTAAAAGAAGCGAATTGTTATATATAAGCAAAGCTTTTTGAAACGTCCCGTTCTGAAGCAACACGAAGGCTCTTTTGGGATGGATTTTGTAATTTTGAGCCACGGTCAGATGACGAGGACGACACCTAAGCTGTCCCCCCTTCTCTCAACTTCCACACCACACTGACGGGAGGACCTTTGACCCATTATGTTTGATTTAACGGGTAATAGGCCCAATACACGACGGACTTCAGTATAATCGGGTTTCGAATCCGGAACCCTTCGGCTCCGAGGCCGACACCTTACCACTAGGCCATCGCGACCCATCATAGGTAGTTTTACAACTTTGTTGGTAATGCCGGGCGATTCAGAAGTTCGGAGCAACTTTAAAATTCAATAATTCGCGAATGAATGACGATAGAAAGATTCCGTTTGCACAGAAAGAATAGAAATGAAGCAAGATTTTTTTTTTTTGTCGCCAAAGCAGAATTAACTGGTAGCTTAGTTTACAATCTGAAACAAAGATGGTTCTGCAGTTGGTGGAGCGATGCGTTACACATGGTAAGAAATTGGCCAGATTAATGACTTACGAAAGTTCAATGCGTCGTATTTCATTCAGGATCTTATCTGCCAGATGACGAACCACACTATTTTGCAAGATTAAGCACAGTTTCTGATAGTATGGGAGAACATGGGCAATCTATGTAAAGCATGGCTCTACCAATTAATTCTGAACTTGTGAAAACTATATGGTTTAATTTCCACCTTTCTGTGCAGATGGCATGTCTCTATTTGCATTCGGCTGCAAATTGCTGATATTTAAATTTGCTCCTGACTTCTGAATCACCTTGTATTACTCAAAGCGGAAGTTAGTAATTTATACAAATCATATCACTTTTTCATTCAAATTGTCATCAATTTGAATGAAAAGTGTTAAATTAGATCTTGCTATTTTTTAAGGCTCCAGTTGTTTCCATATTAATCACAATTATAAGCATCTCCACTCATAAAACCAATTTCGCGCTATGTTTTGTCAGTTTGAATAAAATTGTTGTAAGATCTTGAAAAAAGTTATCGAGCAGCTTTTTGAAATGCGGTTTAATTTTCTTTCCCCGGCTGCTCTAAATAGCAGTAATGAGTTTGCTAAAACTGATTACAAATTTCAGAAATGCTATTCATTTTGTTCCAAGACTTCGGCAATCCAAAAGAGGAATCAGAAACATTTTATGATCAAGATCTAATTTTATTTTACTTTTCGTATGTTTTTCAGCATGACACCCGTTTCGGGGATGACGCCGAGCTCTTGTCTACAACAGAGGGATCCTGGAGCTTATTCCTATATGCTACACGACACTCTCAGCTTGGGAGCGTATTCGCGTGCATCATGTACTCCAGCACAAGCAATGAATTCACATCCTTCATACGCAGTCAGTGGGACAAGTCCACACAGTGCTGGTAAGTTCAAATTGATTAGTACTTTAAGTACGAAGCTGTTCAAAAATAGAAAGCTTTCCACATACTGTATGCTTTCATTATTATTCGGAAAATTATCTGACGGAGGAAGGTCACGAAAAGAAAGCATCCCCCATTCTTTTCTCTCAAATTCCAAATTAGTTAATGCTATTTTCAGCGATTTCATGTACGTAAAAATAACGACTAAATCCTTCAAAATGCCAGGTCTCGTAAATCTAGTGTTAAAAAAGGAATTTAAACGTCCTACTAGAAACTACGCAAGTCAGGGCGGGCCGAAAAAGTCGAAGTATCTTAGATCTTTTTGCGGTAGTGCGGAAAATTTGCCAATTCCCATCATTAAAAAGTGTACAAAATTTCATAACACTGAATTGATATGTTTTGTCGCCTCAATGGGCAGAAAGTTGTGAAAATTTGACTAAAAATGGTTAAAATTCAAAAATTAATAAAAAAAATCACAAATTTCGTCGATCGATTTGCGGTAGTGTTTAAAAGTTACTATTTATTAACAACAACACCTTTACAAAATTTTAGAATTATAGGTTAATATCCTCTGCCGCCTCAAAGGCGCTCAATTTTGGAAATTAAAGGCAATTTTTGGATAAATACACGTTTTTCTTATCTCATTACAATGCGAATAGAAACTTTATTCAACAATTGAAACATATAAATTACAAAAGGTTAATATCTTCTGCCTACTCCTTGGTGTCCAAAAGCCGCCTGATCGTTTTTTTTTTTTGGCACCGGCTGCTTCTGCACCAAACTACTATTCAGTTGAGAATGAGGGTGAAATTGAAATAGAAGATGTGATGGAGGTGGAGACGAAGGAAGACCAGGAAGGCACCAAAGATGGGCCTTATAGTACATTTTCAAGCAAATCTTTTTCAGCAGACCATTTTGATTGTGCAAATGCGTTTAAAACTTGATAAAACAGCTCTTGCCAGTCACAGATGTGGCGTGTCCAACAGAACAACGGCTGCAATTGCATCGAGTATAATACAAGATTTGGGTTTAATATTGGAATCAGACACCAGCCTGGTTACAGACAAAAATAAAATATCGAGAGAAAAATCTAGAATTAAAAAAGAATTGGTGTCAAAATCAAATGAAAATCGTTCCACTCCATCGGGCCTTTATTTTGAGGGACGACGTGACAAAACTTTAACAACCGAAATACTCGAGAACAAGCAGTTCCAAATAACAATTGTAGAAGAGTATTACTCTATTGTATCGGAGCCTGGTTCCACGTACTTGGGGCACATTACACCTGAAAATGGATCTAGTCTTGATATATCCAACAGAATTTATGAATACCTAACCACTGCGTTATTGAATGCTTTTAGCAATCTTATTGTTCTGGGATGTGGCTGCACAGTTGTGAACACTGGAGTGTTTAATGGTGTAATTCGCAGGCTTGAATTGAAACTTTAGAGACCAATCCAATGGATTATCTGCTTACTTCATTTCAACGAGTTGCCATTACGACACCCATTTGAGTACATAGACGGCAAGTCTTCTGGGCCCTCGTCTTACACCGGGACACTGGACGAAACCTGGAAGGGTGCGAGAAGCTGCTACTTGATGTTTTTTAATGGTATTGAATGCGACTTACCAGGCATTGATCCCATCAACCTAAGTTGTGATCAGAAATATTTATTAGACATTTGCACAGCCATTAGTTTTGGCGTTTGTCCTTCAGATCTAACGAAGCGTCAACCGGGTACGTTGAATTTCGCCCGCTGGCTAACAACTGCAAATCGAATATAGGGGCTTTATATATCAACAACAGACCCATCAAATGAGTTGATAACTTTGGTTGTATTCATTCTAAGAGTTTACGCACCCACATGGTTCCAAATTAAGGTTCATCCTTGCACGATGCAAGGATGGTGTCTAGCACTTATGGCATTTCATCAGCTCATCTCTATACTTGCCTAAGAAGTATCGTGATATAATTGAAGCAGTTATTTCTCGCAACGCTTATTTTGAGACTCCAGAAAACATGCTTTTGGCTATGTTAACTGATAAGAGAATACCATATTAGAACTCTTGCAGCTCGGCGAATTATCAAGGCAAGGGAAATTGGCCCAGATGGAAATTGTGTTCGTAGATCCGTTATTCCTGCTGTTAACTTTGGAGCTACAGGCTACGTAGATCTCAATTGACTGGGAAGCTTGTTATGTCACACCGCCTCCAGTTCTCAGACAGATCAGTTCTCACGAACTTCTGAAGATGATACAGGACGATGGCCCAATGGACGGCTAGGATTTTAATTAATTTCCTTCACATACGCAAGCAGTTGAGCGAATTGTGAAACTCGTGACTGAAGCCTCCAGAAAATTTATCAGAGCTACACTAGAATCCAGAAAGCAAATGTCACAATTTGAGTCCAAAAAAGACTACAAAAAATAGTACTTTTCTAATTTTGTATGTTTCAAAGGTTGAATAAAGTTTCTATTCGCATTATAATGAGATAAGTAAAATGTGTATTTATCCAAAAATTGCTTTTAATTTCCAAAATTGAGCGCCTTTGAGGAGCCAGAAGATAGTAAACTATAATTCTAAAATTTTGCAAAGGTGGTGTTAATAAATACTAACTTTTAAACACTACAGAAACCGATCAAAGAAATTTGTGATTTTTTTTTTATTAATTTTTGAATTTTAACCATTTTTAGTCCAATTTTCACAACTTTCTGCCATTGAGGCGGCAAAAGATATCAATTCAGAGTTATGGGATTTTGCACACTTTTTAATGATGGGTATTGGCAACTTTTCCGCACTACCGCAAAATAGATCTAAGATACTTTTCGGGCCGACCCTAAAAGTAGGTCTCAGGGCATCTCAAGGGCACATATGAAGCTTGTAGATCAGAAAATGTGAACCTTTTTCAGTAACTGCAGAATTTTAATTACATCAATTAAATATTCTTTTCTTAATCGAAGAAACAAGTATGTTTTTCAGGGAAGAACGTATATTCTGACATAATGGCGTAATTGTCTTAGAATTCACGCTTTTATTAATTTAAAGTTGTCTCAATTTCCTGCTGTTAACATGTTACACGTTATATTGATTTTAGTTATATTTTCGTCCAAGTGCAGCCCTTATAGTAAAATCAATTGAACAACTAGCTAGTCCACAGAAATACGTGCATCTAATCATAAAGTTCACAGCAAAAGATGTCGAATTTGATAAGTTAGTTTTAAATCAAATTTTATTATGAGTAAAATGAGTCTCTCCAACTACAGTTTCGACATTTAATTTTTTATTTAAGCAAAGAATTTTACGACATCTCAGACTTTCATAAATAGGAGATATGTATTTATAACTGAGGTATATATTTTTTTTTTATAAAACTTTTACTCCCTACAATGCGTATCACATACCTTAACACATTCATCTTGGCTATGAATGTTCTTGTTGATTTTTCCGCTTTAAAAATAAGTGTGCCGAAAATAAACAGAGAGACAATTAACCTTCTTTTCAAGAGAGTAGCGATGAATGTGTTATGCTCCACTTTCGTTTTCACAAAATACTTACTCGATTTGTTTTTCAGGTGTCATATCTCCAGGTGTAACTGTTCCAGTGCAAGTACCTGGACAAACACCCGATATATCGGTAACGAGTAATTACTGGCCTCGAATTCAGTGACGAAAGGACTCCAGTGGTCGCCATAAGTGGTCGTCCAGTAGTCATCAACAACACCAACACCACCAACAACAACCACAACAAATTTCCCAACACCAACAACAAGATATGCTAAATGACAGAGGTCTTTCGATCCTGGATGGGTTAAGGCTGGGTGAATCCCCTTACCTACATCCTTTCTTTCTGCACTTGGCTTCAGGTATGGAAAGGAATCATCACCAATGGAATATGCCTCCCGTTGAATCCACAGCTATTCGAGACACAGAAGAGAAGACCAAAGTGGAAGACGCCAAACCGCCTCCTGAACACAGCCAGCCGTTGGTTCAAGATTTCCAGAAAGTTGATTAGTCACAGCCAAAAGGATTGCTTTTGTTTTCATGGTCACATAAGAAAACTACAGTTTTCG
>BGPR01000008.1:4832574-4998496 GCA_013235015.1 Araneus ventricosus
ACATAAGCACTCATTAGTTATTATTCCAACGTTATATTTCTTTACACTTTTATAAATCATATTACATTTTTGTTGCTGTGAAATTTTTTCATATACAGTAAAGTAACGTTCATACGCCTTTCAAAGGATTGACGTAAAACGGCGCATAAATATCGAATTATTATCGAAATTTTAATAAACGACTTTGATTATTACAAATTTAATGCTATTAATGCAAATTCATTTAAAAGTAATAATGCTAAAGTTTTTTGAGATAGCGCTAGTAAATTAGTGCATAGCAAATTACTACATAGAAAACAATAATAATTTTTAAAAAAAAAGTGCGAAAAATCATAACTTTATTGCATGTCCCGAGTAGCCATTATGCATTTCTTATTTTCTACGATTTATGTGGATGGAATTAGACCCTTATTTGAAAGCAGCGTGAAGGAAAAAGATGTTACCTCCCCCCTTTCTGCTTTCTAGGAAAAGTTTCCTTCTTAATAGGAACGGAGAAATAATGGCAGAAAATTAACGAATTTTAGAAAGGAGGAAATGACGTGTAACGGACACTTAGCGTCGTGTAAATGTAGTATTTTATCATTAGAATCGTTACCAATGAATCGGGACTGTGGTGAAACGACGTTTAAATGAGAAACGTACAAACGATGTTTTACTGTAGTTTTATCTCATGTTCGTTATCATTTTGCAATTTGATGTTGCTATTCACTTATTTTATAAAATGACAATCATTTCATTTAAGATCTGAATCGCATATCAAATTGGGCATTACACGTCTTAAAGATCTTACTCAATTAATCTTATTAGTTAAATTCCTTAAGATCTTATAATTTATTTGGAAATACATTTACATGTTTAACACAATTAATGTATAATAAAACTTTACCGTTACATTATATTTTTGCGTTAATCATTCTCAAAAAATGTTCGAAACAATAAAATTAAAATGACTATTGTGAAACTCTGCCATTATTTTTGCTGCAAGCACTTGTATCGAAGAATAGGTTATTCTTTCCATTTTGAAAACGATTAACAGCAGACACTAAACACTTAAATAAATGGCGCGAAAATTTCTTCGGAAGAAGCCGTTAAAGTTAATGAGCAGAAAAAAACTACCCTTAGTAGTATAACGGGTTGCGAAAAATCATTGAACTGTCTGTCGACTGTAACAGTGATGAAGAAAACAGGGGGATGATTAATAAAAAAAGAACTTGCGTTTTCTTCCCGCCATCGTTGATGTGAAGGTTCTCTGTTGTCATAGGAACGATTAAAGTTGACGCCAGCGCCCTCTCGCGTGTGCATTCTAGAAACAGCTGGTTGTGACGGGTTACCATTATTGGCGTGCAGAGTGGAACAAAGAGAATTTTTCCGACGTGATCTTAAATGAGCTGCGCAACGTTAATTTATAAAAGTACCATCCATTGATCGATTTGTGATTTTCTAAATCTACTTATCAAACTCTAGGATTCATTTTACATTAAGCTATTTTAAGTTAAATTAATTTTCGAAACTGGCAATCTTAGAGCCTTCAATACAATTTCAAACCTATTGATTTTACTGTATCACTTCTAAAATAAAATTCACTCCAAAATTTTCAAAATTATTCTATCTTTAGCATTCTATGTATGTTGGAGAGTAAAAAAAACAACATAAGATGACAGATCATAGAACTGTCTTGGCTAAAAATCGCTGTAAGGTTTTAGCATATTGGAAAAAAAGGATGGCATTTATGAGTAGAAAGAGAAAAAATTAAATCTTATAAGAAAAGTTATCACAGGATGATTTTCTTACTTCTCTTATCTCTCTCGCTATATATATATGTATATATCGATAAGAGAAGTATATATATATATATATATATATATACTAGCAAAGTACCCGGAGTTGCCCGATCTTATTCAGGTCAAAAAGAAATCAAACAATATTTTATAAATAATATAATGCTTATTAAAATTGAATATATATATTTCTCATTGTTTTATGAAATAGTTCATAAATTATTAGTACAAAATGTTTCCTTCATTTATAATAAATTATAATATAGAGTATTACATTTATTTCGTTCAATGTCAGCCAATTTTTGGGGAGGGCTCTTATTATTACAGGAACCTAGGACATAAAACTTTCATGCTAATTGGTCCATTTGATAAATGTCTTCCTATGACTCTCCTTCATCCAACCCAGAAGAGTGCGAGATATGGCCCATTTCTCAATACAGTGTTTTACTGTTGTTGTTGAACAACATGGGAGTCATTTTTCAACTATAATTTCAGCAATTAAAGTGACTAAATCAACTAATGAAACATGCTTCGATGTAATTGCTCCAGCCGTTCTAAATGTACATTTAGACATGTCTTATAGGTAGTTATCATGCTAAAGGGTTGACTTAGAACGATTTAACCCAACATATTTTTAATTTGACATTATTGAAATCTACGAACTAAGTTTAATTTCGATCAGTCCATTTTTTACGTGTATTTCGGAGACATTGTCCCAACCTACACTGAAGGACTGTGGTTGGGCTTATTAACCCCCAAGAGTACTTCATATCGGTTAATGAGGAACATGCTTACCAAGTTTCGTCGAAATCTCTCCAGCAGTATCGAGTTTCGTGTCAATCGGCCTATGTCTTTGCTTTACTCTGCCTCAGGTATTGGATGAGTATTTATTTACCCCTAAAGTGCTTTCATTTTGCCTATGAGGAACACGTGAATCAAATTTCATCAAATTGCAGCAGTCATATCAAAATTGCCGTATGCATTTAAACGACTTTGCCTCACCCTACCCTCAGAGATTAGGTTAGCGTTTATTTACCCCTACAATATTTTTAATTGGTTAATTAGAAGTATATATACCAAAATTAATCACATGTATTTCTGAGACTTTTCCCCACCCTGCCCCGAAAGACTGGGATAGGGCTTATTTACCCCTGCAGTACTTCAAGTCGAGTAATGAGGAACATGTGTACCAAGTTTCATCAAAAGCACCAAATATTTCAATGGACCTATTAGTAAAATGCATTTTGGAGACTTTACCCCACCCTACCCCAAGGGTTTGGCCTAGGGCTTATTTACCCTACAATACATCAAGTCTCATAGTGAGGAACATGTGTATCAAGTTTCCTCAAAATCCCTAAGCTTGTCAGTCGCCTTATTTGTTACATATATTTTGGAGACTTTGCCCCACCCAACCCAGAGGGACTGGCTAGGGCTTATTTACCCCTGCAGTAGTTCAGATCGGCTAATGAGGGACCTGTGTACCTAGTTTCATCAAAATTGATTTAGCCGTTCGGAAGTGATTCTGGAATTCTATATATATTATGTACGTTGAGTTTTATATATATAGATATTACTGTTCAGCATATTAAACATCGGGTGAACTGCAAGAAAACAAAATGTTTTTAATTATCTAAGATTGCTCATCACAATCTCTTACGTGAGATAAGATCTTACTTTCAATTTTAATAGCATTATATCCCCTAAATCATTTTAGAGAAGTTAAATTAATCCATTTTGCTGATGTGGGCACCACGAAATGTGGATGAGTTGTTGCTCAGGTTTCATATGAAGGAACTCGCCCGCCTAGGGTTACAGAAATGGGGGCTGTCCCCCCCTCCAGAGATAGTATGTACCTCCTACGGGAGGAGTTGGGCCGTGAAACTGTGTTGGCCATTAGGACCCGACCTCAGTACTCGTTTCTATTGCAACGACTGTGATTCAGATTTAACTCGTATGCCTAGGCAGGTCGGGGTGACTGTGGTTATGGTATGGTTTAATCCATTCTGCAGACGATTTTCGAAATAACATTGTCAGTTTCTTTCTCATTTTTTTGAAGTTATTTCACTCCTGTTAATTTCACAGAAAGTCTTAAAGTTCTGCTACAGTTAAATAAGCCTTGCAAAATAATCCGTAATTTACAAAAAAAAAATTCTCCGCAATTAATACTGAAACATTTCACATATAATCAAACCTAATATCTTGCAGAAGCATAACTGGTTGCCGAAGTTTTTGGAAATTTAAAAACAGAATGTTTTTAGTAATTTCTTCACAAATATAGTTTAATTCTCATAAAGAGAAACGTTTCATTAGTTTTGAAACTTAATGAAGACTTGTTATACTTCTGTTATTCAAAACATTGCAACTGAAGATTAAATCCTATTTAATTGCCATTCCGGTTTGAAAAGTGATTAGATTCCTTACGAGAGCGTATTTTCTAATGTTCTATTATTGTAAAAGTTTAATCATTTTTTAAGAGAGAAAACTTTGCTCGTTGAACACATATTTAAAAATCTGCACCCAATCTGACTTATTGCATATAAATATTTCTCAATATCACTATTTGTGAAAGTTCATATTGTTTAGAATAAACGCTACGGAATGTGTTTTTCAAGTATCCGGTATCATCAAAGCACAAGTGGAATCTTATGACATAACTACTTTTACATTGCTATTTATTTTCGAACATGAGTGTGCACTCTGTAAATTTGAAATTTTAAAATGAGCTTGATGTCTAGGATTAAATAATGTGTACATAGGAGAACATTTATTACATATTAAATATTACTATCAAGTCAGTCGTACGGAGTAATCTGACATAAGGAACCAGGACAATGGTGCAGTAAAACGTAACTGTGCAATAATCAAGGTAACTGGATAATGCCTTTGAAAGTTGGATGTTCTATCGAGAAACAATTGTTGCAATGGTAGGGGAAATGACATTCCGAAGGTCTGTCTAGGAATTTTCATGTGGATTTCGAAGGTAAGAATAACAGAAGCAAACCCTTGAATTTTTAAATATGTAGAAAGTAATAAACACCATGAAGTAAACTTCGGTACCCTGTTTAATAACAGAATCGAAGAGCTGGCAGGCTGAAGAAATAGGCTCATATTATTTCTGTTGAAAGTAAATCCGTTTGTTAACATCGTCTGAAAGGAACCATTTTCCTTTACATCTGACAATTTTATGTTTGGAACCGACTGAACAGTTATATACAAAGTTTTGTCCTCTGCAAGTCTCTTGGGGCAAAGCTGGATAACCTCGGAAACGAAACATGAAAATTGGGGCCACATGTTGCATTGGAAATAGTAGATCCAATGGCACAACAGTTTTTCTGTTGTCGTTTGTTGTTCAGGCACAGGTCGGTATAGCGTAACCATTTACACAAAACGTTTATCTTTGTAGCTATTCAAATAGAGGTAATAACACTTCCCTATCTGTTTAAGAACGGCCATTCCAAAGCTAAACGCTTCAATAATTCTCATTTCAGTGATCTCTCCGTGTTCAAAGCCTCCCAAAATGATCATTTAACAACTGTTACAACAAAATATACCTGGAACCGCTATGTTCTTTTCAAACGGTGAGCAGCATAGCAAATATATGCTTGGTATGATTCTGGTGAAATTTAATAATAAAAGATAAGCAAGTAAAAAGGTCTCTCACTACTGCATGTAGGTTTAGTGAAGTTTTAAAGTTTTCTTATTAAAAAATTTGCAGACTTCCGGTTAAAAGAGAGAAAAGAGAGTTGTGATTTTTGCAGTTGCTCAAGAAAAACAACAAATACCTAAAAGTAACTTGAAATAGATGGTTTTTTGCACAAAATATAAAGAATAGAATAGAGTGATAGGCTGCACTCTTTTTAACAAATTAACAGCAAAAATGTTTTAATGTTAAAATTTGAAATTTGTATCTTTTAAATAGTTTAAAAGTTGAATATGAAATGTTTGTTGATTCATTAGAGGGCGTAGCTATCTTTTACGATGATGTTGGCAACATAGTTTCGTGCTTTACATAAGACTTTACACCCTACCCGAGCTGTATTTTCCTACTGTTCTAGAAAAGAGCCTCGAATTTTCTGTATATTCATAGAAAAGAACTCAAAGATTTAACGAATTTTTTTTTTAACTTTGAACTTACGTTGCAAGTCATGAGAAAATCAGTATGTGCACACGATGCATTTACTTCCACCACTCTTTTTTGTACTGTTAGGTTAATTCTAATAACGTACTTTCTTGCAAGGAAATAAAAATTACTTAGTAACTCCAGTGAAAATTGTGAAATAGAAGATTAGGACTTCTACCGAATGGCGAAATGAAATTTCTAGAGAAAGGATGCAGTAATCAAGGTAACTGGATTCTTAATGCTTTTGAAAGTTTGATGTTCTACCAAGAAACAACTGTTGCAATGATTGGGGAAATGGTATACCGAAGGTCTATCTAGGAATTTTCATGTAATATTTCGATAACAAATAGTGCCGTAAAACTTCTGAAGAGCATTGCAGTAATCAAATATCTGCAGACATTTCGGTGCCTTGGTTTGACAAGGTTCGAACTGCATCCAAGACAGTTTTGAGAAAAACGAGATTTCGCCTATTGCGACTTTTTTTTATTCATAATCTATTTTAATTATTTTTTAAATAAGTGCATTAAAAGGCTTTTATTTAAAGGCTCCATAGTTTATTTGAAAAAAATTATCTTTTATTCCTCTGTTTTCGAGCATAGCAAAATGCAGTTAGAACCTTGTTCAAAACAGAAATAGCTTTCGCGAAAGAGACATAGTTGTAACTTCATATAGAACTTTGTTAAAGTAACACTTTTATTATATAAATGATAATGGCGTGGTACAAAGTTCTAACTTAATTCAAAGATTAATGGAAAAAGCAAAATAATATTTTGTATCATTATAAATGAAATGGTACCATTAGTTGGTTTATTATAAATGTAATACAGCATTTTAATATTCGCTATCCTGCATAGGTATGAAGGGAAATGCTATCTTTATATCTTTCTCTTTTATCACTTATTTCTTTTATAACCTTTTGAAACTAATGTGTTATTTGTAACACACTGAAACCAAAGTTTTCTGAGTTCATTTTCTGTTTGATATGTGCTTTCGAGTCCCACATACGTGTCTAAGCAAACTTGATATTTGCAGAATTTTCTGGTTTAAATTTGTCGCGTGATGTTTTGAAATTTACAGTGTGTAGGTAAATTTCAAAACTGCTACACTGGCGAATGGCACAATCTTATAATTTAGAAGTATTGCTGTTCCTTGAAAATCTTTCAAGTCTTCCGATCGCATTTGTATGACACGCTGTAGGTTTGCTGGATTGATTTGTTTTAAAATTCTAATTAATCCAATTGAAGAATAGAAATCAGTTTTGTTTATGGCTTTTTCAATGTTGCTGAGGACGCTATGAGCTTCTTAGACGCGTGGATGTCCTGGTGAAGAGTTCTTCATTGTAATTGATTTTACTTGAGGATTTTCTTTGAGAAAATGGGGAACTGAATTTGAAATGATTGAATTTCGATTTTGGGAAACTCACGAATCCTACCATGTTATCAACTCAGTTCTGTCATTTTCCTCAGTTAGTACGGTCAGCATTTTGTGAAAAGTACTAGCAATGTCATTACCAGCGCGGCCAGATAAATTTTCACGCCACAAGGCACAATATACTTGTTTAGTTGGAGTCAAGTTGTAGAAATTTAATTTTCTCAGATAAAAAAAAGAGCTAATATTAGCATTTTGCAAGTCAAATAGCATTACAGGCAAATCTTTGCTTTTATTTTCCTTATGTGTATATCAGACTCATATTTAATGCCATCCGTCAGTGTTTTTGTTTATATTGCATTTTGAATTTCTATCGAAGGTCACATCTGACGCTTTTGGGAGAATGAAATCCAAGGTGAAACTCTGTGATAAAAATTCTGTAGTACATTGATTTTCGAATCGCATTTATTTTTTTCAGTACAGCACTGGTGAAGGTAAAATTTTCCAAATACAGAGGTGAGAACTGAAATATTCTCATTTGGTATGTGCCCTACAGTAATGGGACTTTACTACGGGGAAGGATTTTATTTGTTCTCTTACTAAAACTGGGTCTACTTTGGGTACTCTTCTACTATGTCCATTCTTTCCCCTTTGGTCCTGAGTCGGTGTGTTGGTTTCCACATTTTTAGCTAAATGTGCAGTGAACCCTGGCTTTTGCGTTACATATAATGTTCCTAAGTATAAAGATTTGCATACCTGTATTTTCTCTCCCTTCACAAAAAAAGTACTTAAAGGAAAACTTCCTTTCCTTAACGACATAATTTTTCTTCTATTCTTCTCATTATCTGCTTGGTATTCATCTTTCATCCAATCATCTTCTTCCACTTCGATTTGTTATTCCGCTCTCATTTTCTTTGGTTTTACCGTTAACAATTGACACGTTTTTTAATAAGAAAATGCCTTTTTTCAGTAGCTGTGCCTAAGTAATAAAATGAATCATGAATATCTGAGCGCTCTGTGTCTGAAATGTTTTCATCACACTTATACTTACATTGAAATTATTAGTTTGATTCGACTCATTTGGTTAGACTGGTTAAAGGGTTAGACTGGTGATAGCATTTGTTTAAGCGCTAAACGCCTTTTCTTCCTCCTCCACTTACCAGAAAAGAAAGAAAAAAAAAAGGGTTAGACTGGTAATAAAGGGTTAGTTAAGAAACACTAGACCTTTAGCTTGTAGGTGTAGCTTTATAATATAGTATATGAAAAATAATATGGGTAAATATTACACTCTTTATAAATACCATACTAATATTACAACATAAGACGCTTACTTCAAACTCTGAATTAGACTATCATCGCTGCTCTCACTTGATATGAAACGGGCGAAATCCGTTTCACTGCCTGTACCATTGAATAAACCAGGCAAAGTTTCTAGCTCGCACAACTCATTTTCCATGTTGCTATGGTAAAGAATTTAACTTTATTGATTTGTAAAACCCACAATTTGTAAGCACACAAAACATTTATAATGAACACAAATACCAGCTAGCGCCCAAACAAACAACCACAGCTTACTTAAATAATGATACAGCTGATCATTGATCACAGTAAAAGCAGAAATTGACAAATTGAAATTTCATTGAATTGGTCACAGAAAAGCAGACAAGGTCAAATTGAACTTTGTCAAACTGAAAAGTATAAATATCGTCTGAAGTGATAGAACCATGGCACATTAGTAGTTCGTTTATTTACCTCTAGAATGCAGGAAGAGTTAGTTCGCCGTGTAGATCTAATTTAGTATTATAGTATAAACTCATAATCTCATTTTTGGTAAAAATGTCAGTTAGAACCTTGTCAAATCAACGGAGCGATTTGCAACCAAATCTCGAGAGCTTGCAAATAAGTTGAAAAAATTTTCACGATTCATGTATAATTCCTGAAACCATAGGTTTACACTGTATATTTCTGTCGCACATAAAATGATTGACACGGAATTACCAACCCAGTTAGGGAACCATATTTTATACTAAAATTATAAGAAGAAAAAATTATCCATATTAGGAAATAACAGCAGAAACGAATACAAAGATAGCACCGTTTCCTTTATGGAAAAAGAAGAGACACGTCGCGTATTTACAGACCTATCACAAATGATTCAGAGCCAGATTTCGAGCTAGATAGATTAGAATACATCTACTAAACATCGTGTAGACCTTTCTAGTTTAAAATATCAATGAAATTCATTTTTCACCATCAGTCAGATACAGATTGTCACAATTTGTTGTGAACTTCAAAGATAACTACTGAGAATCTTCAGAAGTCAGGATCTTGCTATAAATTACCTATCAATCTGCAAAAATCACTTGATAGTGATGTGGCTAAAATAAGGCAATTGTATTACTTTAGATGTGAAAATCAATTTTCATCAATCTGAAACTTTTAAGCGTAAAAAATGGCAGTATTTTTTTTATCCTCTTCCAGAACCAGTGAACATATAGTTCATCCATCACTGATCATTTATACTTCGATATTAATTTCAAAGCCTATTGTGCGTCAGTCAGAACAATAATGGGACAATTTTGGCACATTTACCGACGATTAATGGATTCCTTTTGTCTCTCATCGAAAATCATAACTCATACATCTTTTATTTCATACTTTTATGGCTTGTTGATGCATTATTAGTGACATTAGTAAAATGTCATTCACAGCGAATTTATGAACAGAGAACAACTTCTACACGCCGATTGTTCATCAACTGAATACCGATATGGCTTACTTAAAATTGTAAATATTCGCAACAGAAAATTGGTCGCAGTGGCCTCGACTTTGGTTCAGGAGGGTTTTCTATTTGTAACCTGATTTCACCAAAGATTCACCGTGGATTCACCGTCAAAAGATTCACCGTCAGCAGGGTGCATGAAATCTGAAGCCCACTATTCACCGTAAGATTCCTCAGCTTGAAAAAGTAAGAATACTTGACCCTTGACCAGAAGACCCATGCCTGAGCATGCAGCGGATTTTTGTTATAATAGATTCGAGTTGGATTAAGATCCGTGTCATGCTGCAAGTGTGTATAAAAAGTTACAAAAATGTGTTAGCAATATATTTCCATCCTGAAACTGTCTAAATACAACTCAGACGGTAGAAAATGTTTTGCATTGACAAAAGAAACTTTTTATTTAGGAAAATTTCAGCAACAAATACATTTAAAAATACAATACATCCATCTATATAATATACAATACATACGATCTTTATATTGTAAGATTTACAGAGTTAAAAAGAAATTTGTTTCAATCCGTAGAAAGGTATCGTAATAATATAATTTACGCTACCATATGAGAACAATTGGACATGATGAAAAATCTTGTAAATCTCAGTTTCTAATTTTTCTTCATTATAATTCTAATAACACTATATTTTATTATTCTATATTTTGAAATACAGTAGAACCCCGGCAATAAGAACCCCAGGAATCCGAAATTTCGGATAATCCGAACTTATTTTTAATTTTCTGAAAAATTCTTACTGAAAAATGAAGGGAAAATAAGAATTAAGAACCAGAAACAAAGCTAATGTTTATTTCTAACTTAAAAGAAGTATTCGAATTGATACAGCACCTTAATTAGTAGAAACAAACTCAGATATCTTCTTTTTACCTTCAACTTGTTTGCCACTGTACCGTGTGAATCGCTACGTGCTCTTTCCTTACGCCTACACAGAGCACCCAGAGTCAACCTTCTACTGCAAATGCTATATCAAGAGTATTTTGTCGAATTTCCTGGATAATCCGAATTCCCCGGAATTAGAACAGAGGTCAACCCCAATTAGTTCGGATTCCCGGGGTTCTACTGTAATGTGTATATGTGGATTACAGATTGGATGTTCCTTTAATTACTTCATAAGCCAACATTTATCGTCTATTGCCGGGTACCCCTGTTAGAAACATTAAAAATTCATATACCACCAGATATTTGGTTTTGTGGAATCCGACTTAAAGCTGGGATACACCAATGGATTGGAAATCCATTAGAGTATTCCCGCATAGTTTCGGATCCTACTGAAAGAGCCATGTTTTATTATTCTTAAATTTTGAAAAAGCAGATTATACGTATTGGCTCTCCCATTAACAACTTCATAAGCCATCATTTACTATCTATTGTCAGATACCGGCCAGTAGCATTAAGACCCAAGTACCGACAGATACATCACACTGCTTTATGAAAAATTATTTATTGCATTCTTGGTCAAATAATCATTCCAATGAAATACTGCTTCAGACAATTACTTTAAAAAATAAAGATGTTATAATCCATCAAAACTCAGAAATATATTTTTTCTGAAAGGTTTCCATAATTTTGGTCATTTATTTAAATCTAATCCGCCTAAATTGGTAGCTTCGATTATTTTTTGGATGCTTATATTCGGCGTGCTATTTATATCATTGACTCTTAAATGTAGCAATTTGCATACCTTGCATGTGTGCACTTCGACGATAATTTTTAAGCTTCTTGGTTTGGCAGTTTTTTTATATCAAGCTGTGCGTAAACTTCACTTATTTGAATGAATTTTCATTTCTGTCTTGACGGTTTACTTTCTCTCAGCACTTTTCGAAAATTTATGATAATTTATATAATAAATAACTAATATTTTGTCAGCAATAAATTGCAACAAATGAATGGAACATGTTGAAAGTTCTAAATCTACTAACTGCATTCCTATTTTAGCAAATTTGTTTGAATCAATTTTTTGAAAAAATGAGTTCTAAAATTTTCATTCTTGACATAAATAATGAATGTATTAAAATGTTTTATATAAATACACATTCGTTACAAGTGAAAATAATTGTCTCCTCGGTCAACTGAAAAAATGTTTACTTTTCTTCCAGATGTATTACTAAATATTAAACCTATTACTAATAGAAAAAAATAGTCGAAAATTGAAAATATTATGAATGCAGAATCTCTCTTTTTTATAAGAATGCAAAATGGCTTTATAGAGTAACCTTAGATGCAAAATAATTCCTGGAAAATTCCCTATAGATAAAAAATTAGCTAAATTTCTTTTCACAGTTAAATGAAATTATTCTTATGAATTCAAAGGAAAAGTTAAACCTTTATTTTTCCATTTATCAAGTATTATTAATCAAGAATTATTTGCAAATCTAGAACAAGAGTTGCAAGTAATCGTTGCAACTCTTGCTTATGTGATTTTATAAATCAAAAAAGATCTTTCAATAAATGCTAATCAAATTATATTTAAATCATGTGTCATTTGTGTTACTGATACTGTAGTGGCTGAAACATGTTATACCTGATGATAAATGAGCTACATTTGAGTTGATTTTTATGTGAACTGTTTACTTCTTTATATAATACTTAAATTATATTTATTTTTATACACTTTTGTTTAACTTGTTTCATGTTCGCAAAGATAGGATTTTGTAATCGATTTTTCATTCACTTTTTGATGCGCTAGAGTTTTGAAATTTTGTTGTTGGGCAAAACTTGCGCATTCTTAGTGGCAATACGGCATGTTAATATTTTCAGAACTTGATTATCACTTACTCTATTAATTAAATTAAATTTTGATTCCGTACTAGTGGCACCACTTGGTAATGCATTTAAGGAAAATTGATATCAAGATTCCATTCTGTTATTGTTATGCGATTTTTATTTCAATATTTGTTTCAGTTTCATAAATTCATTAGCGATACAATCATATTTTTTGTTTGATGAATAGCTGAAAAGATAAGATGTTAGTTTTCTTTGTTTAAATACCTTTTTTAAGTGTGGATTTACGAGGTGCATTAACATAATACTTGCTTAAAATACAGTACAGATGTGCTATAAAATTAAAATTAAACTGGTGGAATTTGTAGAGAAAGTCGACTAATATTGTATAAGAGGAAATTATAACCTTGGCATAGAGCAGTGATGGAAAACCTTTTTGAGAAGTTGGTCAAATTTTTTTCATTATTGTTTTTAATATAAGGCCGTGGGTCACTAAGCCAGTGGCTTCACTTGAAAAGGAAAGGGGGCGGCGACGGTCTATTAAAAAAAGTACCATTAATTTTGAAACAACTTACATTTTTTAACAGGAAAACTTGATATTTGACTTTTTCTATGTTCTAACTTCTAAAAACCTCCAAAAATTTTCACATTTCCTTTTTATTTTACAACTTTTACTCACGAACATGCGTGCCAAGTTTATGAACGACGTCATGAGTCATACATAGGTGCGATGGATATGATAGAAAATAACTTAGCAATATCCACTTGGAAATTATTTTTTTTATATAAATTCGACATTAGATATTTAGCCTTTAATTTTTTAATATTTTCGATTTCTGTTCTCTCTTTTATGATATAAAAAAATAAGTTTATGAAAATCAAAGCGTGGGTCATCTCAAAAGCCTTCGTGGATCAGTGTCTGATCCACGGGTCAGAGGTTCGCCCCCACTGATATAGAGTTAGCTTCCTGTTATAAGAATTCGATTGAGGAAAATAACCACGCTAATAAATCGTAAATCAAAATGATAAGCTGAAAAGAATACGATAGTTTGTTAGATTCCCTTAAATCCTTGAACTACAATATTTTTCCTCGTAAAATTAGTATTTTGAGTAATTCAGTCCCAGTTTAACTGCTAAATAAAATTATCACCGCTATTTTAAAGAGCTTTAAATACTCTCTACTTGCAGTGGCGTAGCAACAGGTGGGAAAGGGAGGATATTGATGCTTCAGGCGCCAGTCTTAGGGGACGCCGTGGAGACAAAATATCACGTGTTTGTGTCAATTTGTTAAATCAAATATGCGAAATAATGTCACCATGCCCGGATTTCACTCACCCTTGTTATCCCACTGGAGGCCTACCGGACTACGGAAAGAGGGGTTACTTATTTTAACCTGCAATGCGTCTCCAGTGGTGTAGTGACTGGGAGGCAAGGGGCGTACTGACAGTCTTAGAGGAGAATGGAGGCAAAATATAAGTGCGTATTTATCACTTTTTAAAGTTAAATACGATGAGGAGCGTAAAAAATATTATGCTTCCGGGCGCCACTTACCTTCGCCACGCCACTGTTTACTTGATCATTTCTCGCCTAAGGGGGGGGGCATAGGAACTCCGGGCACAAATTTAGGAAACTCCCGTGTGTATTTATTTCCTATATTAAATCGAAATATGACGGAAGGGGTGCAAAAATAATGCTTTGTCATGGGCATGTCTTATCCTTGGCTTATAATGTGTGTCTTACCCTTGCTTCGCCTTGCTTCTTGGATATATCTGAAATATTTTGAACCCTACTGGTACATGTTGCAATGTTTCATCTTCTTCATTCCCAGTTCAAGTTATATATTCATGAGTAAATTTCATGAATAATCCTATATTTCGTTAGTAATCAGTTGCCTATTGAAAGAGAATAAATCATTCATTACTATTTTCTTACATCCAAAATGTGGCTAATCGTAGTTTTTGATGAACAGAGGTCTATTATTTGCTTCTAAATAATTTATTTTAGATTTATTTACTATAATTACTGTTAGCGAAGCAAAATCTCATTTAGAGCTAATATTGTTATTTTATATTAAATTTTACTTAAATGCTTACTTTAATTAGTTTTACTTAATCTTTAATTAAGAAATGTAAAAAAATTGTAACAAAATAGCTGCTTGTCATTATTTTCCATTCCATGAAAGTAAGAAGTATAATATATGAAAAGAAGCTCTGTAGAAAAGTTTAAACTTAAGAGATTTTTTCATTAAAATTTATTATTCGAACAAAATTAATTAAATAACTCAGGCGATATTAGTTTTTATCAACTGTATATTAAAGTTATATTATTTTAAATCATGGCCATTTTGTTACGGTTCTCAGTATGGTGCTGATAGTAGGGTGCAATCCACGTGTTGTTCTTGTCATTCGTTTCCGCTAAGGATGCAGCCAAACATACAGCAGAAATGAAAACAAAACAAACAAACAATAATGAAACTGAAAAAATAAAATAATGAACATTATTTGAATAAATAAATCTACGAAACTATTAAATATTAGGTGAAAATGAATAGGATATAATGGAGTGTCCGTTAATTCGCAAAGAAACAGTTTCAAACCAGTTTTAACGAGTGTTTGAATTCCTTTTTTCTTTGAAAATTTATCCCTTTCAATCTAACATTTTAAATATTCATAAAATTTAATTTCTGGTAAAAATTAAGAATCAAATCATTCAAACGAACAGGTTACATTTTTAATTAAACACTGAGTAGTAAGTTAAATTAGTTGAGAAATTCGAAATTCGTAACAAAATATCTTAAAAAAATTAGATGCGTTATTTAAATAATTTACTCTAAGTTATAGCGGAATAAGAAAATCAACTTGTCAAAAAAAAAAGAAATACAATTTGTAACAATCACAACATGAAAAGAAATCTTTTCATGCTATCAAAGTCAACTGTCATTCTTATCGTTTAAACCAATTTATCCAAATGTGTATCATGTTATCAAAGAACTACAATGTTTTATCGAAATTCGTATTTAAAAACATTAGCAGTTTACTAACGGAAAGAATTTTCCTCCTAACTTATAATCGATTTAACACAAATTATAACGACCAAAACATTCGAGAGAAAAAATGCTATGAGACATAAGATTAAGCTCTTCTTAAAGAAACAGAATATGAAAATGCTGATTGTTTTAATTTTTCCTTTCAACAGAATTAAACTAAAATTTCAATTGGATTTGCATGGACATTTCAATGAAAAGTATTTACGTACTTTCTAATCTGACAAAAATGCAATCTTTTCAAACTCACGTAAAGCGATTTTTTTTAGCTAAAGATCAAGGGCGCACGGAATAAATATTAAATCAATTACTGCTCACTAAAGGCAGTGATCACGGAAGATGCTTTGACGTTTCATCAGCTGGCAGTCCATGCAGCAGCGTGCAACACTTTATGATCGAGTCGCCAAATAATACCGAAAGCATGAACACATGAAATTAAATTACAGAGTTGGCTGCCGTTTTGGCGTTAATTTCGCCCTCACTTGGCGGAGCGAGATTGCCCTTCCGGTAGCAACCCTGACTCAGGCTTTTATGCCTCGTATTTTCCTCTGCTTTGTTTACATTGACACAAATTTGGCGCCGCAAGTTTTTCGACGATTCTGAATGATGCATCAGTGAGCTACTCATCCGAACGATGTGATCATCCATCGGTGATAACTCCAGGAAGCCAGTCTAAATGCGCCCAGGATTATGCGGACTGTCCAAGCCACGGCTCGGCGCACAGCTGGTGGTTGAAAACGGCTGGCGATTCAAAATGGAGGCTAACTTGAGAATCCCTCATCACTCGCCGCTGTTTACAATGTGACATTTCGAACTATCAAATCTCATTTTGTGAGTTGCGGCCGCACATGGGGAAAGAACAAGAACTTATAGACGCCGCAAGGAGTGGAAATATTGCAACGGTCGAGAGATATTTGAGTCAAAGAGCCAAGAGATCAGGCCCCCTTGCAAGGTGGGTAGAGTCTATTTTTCTCCCTCTCGAGGGGACAAGGTTGCTTTCGGGGATGGGGCATATTTCATCTTTGCTATCCATTTTTTTCGTTTCTCCCTTCTAATTTGCGGAAACCTTGATTGCAAATGTTGGCTTTCCTGTATGCGTTTACGACTTTTAATAGCGATCCCTTTCATCGGACTGGTATGATACTCATTGCAGTGAAATATAACGGCGCTTAGTGATAAGGCTTAGCTCTGCGCATGAGGAACATCATTTTTGTATGAAAAAAAACAGCCTATTTTATAATATATCTTCAATAATATTTAATTCAGAAATTAATGAATCGTCCGATAAGTTAGATTAATATACCTTTTCAATACATGAATTAATATGCTGTTTGCATTAACCTATTACTGAAGTGCATATTGGTGTCATATTTATATTTTTGCTGAAAAACACATATATTGCAGATATTTAATCATTAAAAAATTATAAACAGATATTTAATTTTTAAAAAAAAATTACATTTAAAACATTGACATTCATTTTGTAAAAATATGTTGATACTTGTAAGTACAAATTTCACGATAATATTTACCAAGACATTTTCCAGAATGTTCTGTTAGTTTTTTTTTATTTATTAATTATTTCCCTTTGCCTAGTTGTATTAAAGCGGTTCTTGTATTAATGTAGTTAAATTTCGATGAATTTTTTGAATTAAATTTTAGATGTATTGTGATTATTATGATAGTCGATTATTAAAATTCGCCAATTTTGGTAAGATATGTTATGCAGTTATCTAGAACGCAGGTCTATATGGAATTCTAAAACAAGTTAGAAATTCATTTATTTCCGTCGATAAAAGGCGGTTTGTAATAAGAATCTTGTATGATACAAACGATATTGATCTGAAAATAGCACATATCATTATTCCTGATTTTAAAAATATCAGTATTGCATATATGCTGACAAGCTTAATGGACAATTATTTCGAAATAAAAATGGAAACTTGTTAAAAAGGATGCCAAGCGGGATATTCTATTCATATATCTGTTCATTTGTTTGTTTTTAAGATTCTAGGGATTTTTTTGTATTCAAATTACTTCAAGATTTTCCTGGATTTTCATCCAAGAAATATTCTTAAAAATGTATTCTCTTATGTAATCATGAAGAAACTGATTCTTTTTTTTATTTTATACTGTGATGAACATACTTGTCCATTACTTCGTAATTTTTTTTAATTTCTTGGTTAACAGATGCACAGCTACTGTTTTCAGATTATATTATTAGTTTTGTTGAAACGGTAATGTTGTTAACATATCGTTTGCTCTCATGAATATAATTATCTATATTGCCATTTAGATATTTGTAAACTGAAAAAATATTTTTTGACTTTTAGCTGCTTAATATAAATAATTAGAATTCTTTAGATATTTGTAAATTGAAAAAATATATTTTGACTTTTAGCTGCTTAATATAAATAATTAAAATTCAGCTGCATAATATAAATAATTAGAGCTAGTCAACTCTTTTTTAATGGTCTTACTATATTTTCCAAAGTTTAATGTAATTTCTGTAGAATTTTAATTACTCCTTCTAAATTCATAATATTTTTTGAAAGTCGAGAAAAGGTCACTCATTGTGTTTGTTTTGCAAGTACGGAGATTCTCCACGAGTTCAAGGCTGAACTTGTACGGAAATAATTTTGCCTTTCATATATCGCGTGTGAATTTTATGTTATCGAAACGTAAAAGAAACATTTGATGCTGCTATTAAAAATCATGGATTTTAGCGGAAACTATGTGGCATTTTGTAAATCATAAAAACCAGAAAATAATTAAAATATCATATTTTCAAATAAATATTAAGAAATATTGAAATAAGAATAAGATGGTTAAAAAAATGTTGTCTGTGAATCAGAAGTAATCGCTGCCATTGCTAGTGCTTTTTCTGCTTATTTTGAAAATACTGTTTGCATGCATATGTGATTATGCTTGCATTTTATTTATCGAACAGGTTTCATGCTACTTTCTTATTTTGAATTGCGAAGTTTTGAAAATTATCAAATTATCGCACGAATACGTTTGGTTTTAAACCCATTTCCAAATAGATATAAAATTATAGCTTCTAAGATTGATTTTTTAAAACAATCTTTCGAATAATTTTTTTAATGTGTGTTCCGATATCAGAAAGTCTATGAAACTTTGGGAGTGTGGAATAAAAACAAAAACTTAATTTTTAACAATTAGTGAGTGCATACCGCATTTTTAAGAGCTTATAGATGTAGTCGAAATAATCTTTAGTCCGTTTATGTATAGTCAAAAGCGTTTGATTCAGAATATTTATTGTATAAATCTGAGAGATGATTTTCATTGTATCCTTGGTAGTGCATATCGTATCATAGATTTAAGGAAGGTCTAAATGAATGTTTGTTATTACATTTCGTTTTCTGATTAGAAATTTGATTAATTTGCTTAAAAAAATTAGAAAGAGTGTGTAGTTTATTTAACAGTATTATTTAATTTTTGTCATTTTCTTGAACTTTTTACTACCGTGGAATTATTCATTTTCTTGGATTATATTCTGCTATATATAAATACATTATTGTATTATTGTTACAGTAGAAAATTATGTTGAAAATTTAAAGCATTCCTTACTTGAAAGCTCAACAACTTACAAATGTTACGAACGCATGTGCAAACGGAAAGGAGCACCTGCTGTGCTATTTGTTGCATATTTATAAGTACTCTTTTTATAGTGCAGTAATAAACTGCTACATACATTTGCATATCTCTTAGTGAGATACTTTGGAATAATTATCTGTGATCTGCATCCGGAGATTGATTACAGATATGTTCTTGTAGATCAGAGGTTCAACAGGTATTTCTAGTCTCTGTAAAATAGAAGAATAATTTTTTAAATTTTTTGTATAATATTTGCGAATCATTTCTTATTTTATCTGAAAACAACAGCTAAAAACTAGCTGGTACGGAAGCAAAATCTAATATTATTTTTACAGCACTTTTGCTTTTATATTTGATTTAAAGCTTTTTCTATAATTATCTGTACTGTTAGATTTCAAGTAAAATTTATTTAAGCAGTGTCTGACGTTATGAAAGAAATATGCTTTATAATGCTTACTTTTTGCTCCATGCATCTACCTCGTCTACATTTGACTTGGCGTTAAAAAAGTTAACTAATTTCGAATAGAAAGACATTTTTGTCAAGAGTAATGCAAATAAATCAATACCGAAAGAAGTTCAAGGTCAGATAACTTACTACAAGTCAAATGATTTCCTTTTATGCATCCTGCAACAAATTTCAGTGCCAACTAAAATCAAAATTCAGCAACATTTGGGTTCTTGAGAAAAACTGATTTATCTCTTTCTACCAAAGACAAAAATACCTCATTTGTCACCATAACAAGTTGACATTATTAGGAAAGACAGTATGGGTTTATCTTTTATGGGAGTTAAGTAGTCCTGAATATAATGCTTATGTATTTGGAAGTTAACTATTTTATTTAAATAGAATTTAGTTTTAAACAAAAATAACCATTATTCTTTGTAATTAAACCCTATACTGAAAAGGAAAGTTGTATTATTTCATGAAGCTTATGCTGTAATCGTACGAAAAAGAAAACTGATATTCCGCCATTCAATGGTAAAGCAGCCGCTCGTAGTTTTCTTTGTGCTATGAACCAAAATTGTCATTGAGTACAGAATCATGCGTTTCGTGTCCTCTTCATTAGGAGTAAATGAGAAGGCTGACATGGAAATAGTATTCTTATCTGAGGTAAATTTGAAACATGATCACATTGGTTAGATAAATAATAAATCACATGATGAATTATTGGAAAGCATTTTTCTTCAAAAGTGGAATTGCTAATATTTGTGTTCGTAACTCCTTAATTGTTTGCGCTTTTTACGGTTTTTCATTGAAAACATATTTCGTATTTGAAGAATGAAATTTTTCTGTTAATTCTATAAAAATCCTCCCATTTTTTAATATTAAAATATAATTTTGAGATTTTCAAAAAATATTTTAAATACATGCATTTTGTTTGTAAGCATTTAGATAAAACCTAGATGATTGTAGAAATTATTATAAAGCACTTATTTTGGAAAGTTCCCCTTCCACTTTTCTTAATTTCACATTACAACACTATTATAGTATCAACGAGTACCATTTTGTTTAATTTCAACTTACCCAATGCTATAATTTCGCTACTATAACAAACAATTGCGAATAGACGCATTTCATTTTATACCGAAATCGTGTTTTTTTTAAATTCACCCTTCAGTATTTTTCCGTTCATGGATCCACCTAAATTGAACATTTTTTTATGTAGCAGCCACCCTTACCAAAGTTGATGACCTCGTAACCAAAACAATCCGCTCTCCGTTCCTATTGATTCGGAAAAGATCTTTAGTGGCACGTGCGAATGTAAATTTGTACTCAGATATCCAGTTTCTGAATGACTTTGAAGTCGCAGTTACAGATATCTCGTTAGTTCCGCACTGCTTAATTCCTTAATTGCTGCAGTATCTCCTCTAATGGACCTCACTTTCGTCACACCACACCCATACCTACCAAGGCTTCCCAGCACTGTGGCATTCAGTCACAATCAAAAGATACTTAGCCTATGGCGAAGGCGGACCCCATCAATACCTCGTTTAGTCTCAAGGCGGATCAGGTATTGTGTGAGGTACATCCAATTGATCCTGTTGTGAGATAAATGATTCTACTGTAAATACACAGTAGTTTCGTTCAGAGAATGGATAATCTTTGGAAGTCATCAAGTTACAACTTAATACGATTGTTAAGGTAATGGCGATGGCATACTGCCATAGTGCCCGGAAGAAAGTTCAGATGCTGTTTCAAATAAAAGAACGTGACAATAAGTCATTAGTCATTATGTGGTGTGGTATGCGGAACCTCGACTGTTGATTATGATATGAATTTTTAAAAGAAATTGTGGTTGAGACGTGTAAGAAATTATTTTCGAACTGGACTGTCATTACTGACAGTCAAAGTGCAGACTTTATTGCATCGAAGTTCCTTTTTCGATTTCCGTATGACATTGATTTTCTAACTTTTCACACATTTAAGTCATTTTAATATTAAAAAAAACTCTAAATCTGTTTTATGGAGGCAAAGTTAAAATATATTACATTTATTGCGATATAATGTGTTTTATGATATTGTTCACTGAAGTTCGCAGAAGTTTTCCACTTTTAACGAAAACGAGTTTAAGAACAAAATTTGAAGAGAAGAATTTTTTAAAATTTTTTTGTTAAAATATATTATTTTTGAGTGTAATTTTATTTTATAGTTTATCTAGTTTACATGAAACAAAGAGAAAATATTTTTATTCAGAAGTTCATTGAATATGAACTTAAAAGAATTGCAGGGATCCACTGGCAAAATATAAAGATATGCAAATTTATAAAAAGTTGGAAGTCGAGTTTATAGTTAAATAAATGAACTATAAACAGATTCACATGCAAAGAATTTTTAAGGTTGTAAATTCACTAGAAGTGTAAAATTTTAAATATTATTTGAATGATTTCCGTTTATGGCAATAAAGTTAAAATTAATATTAAATTTTAATGTTAAAATATTTTCTTTGTTTTAAAATCATAGGTCTTATTATTATATTTGAATGAAAATCTGCGATGATTATAAACATTTTAAAGTTCACATAAAGAAAATGAGTATTTTGTTTAAAGCGTAGAGATTCAAAAATTTCTTATTAAAATTTTCCTCTGCGTAGAAAAAAAATTACTTAATTTTTCAAAATATGAGATAATGAAAAAATACTTCTAACCATTTTGCGAAATCTTCTTCTTTCTTTCTTTCTTTAAGATGAATCGATTGATCTGCTTAAGTGAAAATGAAGTTATATATTTCAAACTCTGCAACAAATTATATTTTGAGATGCTAATATAATTAAAAATATCCCGCAAAAATTATTATCGTATTAAGAAAATTATTAATGTTGTGGTTTTATATTTCATATGAAATAAAGTCATTGCTGAACTGTTACAGTGTACTTCGATTGCAGTTTGTTGCTCTTTCTGAAAAAACCGTATTTTAAATATATTTGAAATGATTACTCACTCCCTCTTTGCTAACAATACATCACAAATCTTTCTAGAACACACAACGTAATTGCTGTCTTGAGCATCAAGCATTTATCAGAAATACACAATTGAAATAAGATTTATTTTGAATTGATAGCACAAAATCGATGCGTAATAGCCTTATCTGAGACGTAAACTCTGAAGGAGATTCTTAAGGTCAACCAGATTGCAAGTAAGTTGTGAATCACTGGTTTAAAAATACTTGTAGACGTGAAATCCTGAAAACTTTATAAGATCCGGTTCGTCTTACTTGCTATGCAAAGTTTTTTTTTGCTTAGAGGGGGAAAATGTCACATATAGGTTTAAAATTTATACGCTTCTTATTGTTTTCTTTATTTTCTGATTTTAATACAAAATGTTTTTATGTTTTAATGGTTTTCTAATCAAGAAGTATCACCTCCCCTTCCTTTGTCAAGCACACGTGATTTTTTTAAAATCCTGCATTACGAATTGTTTCATATTTGGGCCACTGCCATTTTTTCCTTTTTAAAATTAATTTTGAATTATTAAATTATTGATTAATAAAATTAAATACTTTCTACATTTTTTGACTTGAAACTAACATTTTTTAAGTGGACATTTTTATCAAACAATTAATGTTTTTCCAACAATTAATTTTAGTCAAGATATTTTCAAAATTAAAATTTTAAAATATTTTCTCTGCCTTTTTTCCCACATTTCTGTAGATCCCCTCCCCCAGTTGAAAAATTAAAAAATTGTGCAGTGTAAGCTGAACGCTTCTCTTGGAAGTTTTATGCATTTTTATTTTCTTGAGATAATTGATTTTGAAACTCCTTATATTTTTTTGTGTGTAGCTTTGTTAAAATCAAGTAATAAAATCGAAATAAAATGGAATGAATTTTGTTCGTTCAGTAAGTATGATCTATTTAATGGTTTGATTATAATTATTTTGCATATTTTCTGAACCTCGAATCCCGTGCATTCTGTTTAAGTGCTTATTTCTATCCCGTCCTACTTAAACTGGAGGTTTTATTTTTAATATTTTATTTTCGCCCTAGCTTTTAATCTCTTTTAGATTGTATCACATTTATTGGAATCTATCAACTGTTTAAATTTTATTTTTTGGATAAAGCATTTATTAAAAAGTAGTAAAATTCCGTTGAAAATTAAATAAAATGTAAATATTTTCATAAAAAATATTTTGTTGCGTTATTTGTTGGAAGTTTTAAGAATATGAAACTATCACCAAGATTAGAGCTGCAGCAAAACAACAACAAAAAGAAAAAGTGCTGAGTAGAATTCGAAACTTTTATTCCATTGAATAAGTAAAATGGAATTTTTTATTTATGAAACGTTAATATGTGACTTGATTAATGGAAGGGAAGAATGTGGTTCATATAAAAAATAATAATCGTTTGGCAGTGAGTCATTATTATTGAAATTCGTGGTTAATGAAGCGTTATAAATTTTTCCATTTCATGGAGAATGCAAAAAATGTTTTTAGGGAATTCTTATTTCTCAAAAGACAGTTATGTCTGACGAAAGTAATAATGACTATTGTTAGAAGGAATTGAACTTTTCCATTCTAAAAACTCATTTGTAGAAAAAAAAATATTTTCTCTTGTCATTGTTGCGAATGAAGAAAATGTAATTATATCATTAAAGTATCGGCCAACTTTCTGTTCTCATCATTTAAAAAAGACCATTTTTTACATACAGCGTATCAAATGAAGAAATGAATAGACATTAAATAGTGTTTTCAAAACTTTCAAATAAATGCAAAATAATATCTTTCTTTGATATTTCTATATAGAATTCAGACAAAATACTTTATTTTTCTTTCCTTCTACAAAGTATTATAATATTTATCTGTATTACAAGCGAAATATTTTTCATATTATCTGATTGCAGTGTAACATAGGAAGAAAAATTCTCATTTTTTAAAGATAAATCATTTTAACATTTTCATACAAATCTCCTATAAAAACGTGAAATTTAAATATACAACTTAGATTTCAGCTCCGAATATTTAGCGCTATTTTCTGTATTAATCACCTCTCTTTTTACATCAAGTATTAAAAATTTAATTTATCCTAGGGGAAAGCAATTTTTTGGAAAATGAATCATTTTAAATTGCTTATCTATTATCTACCACCACTAAAGTGTGAAATAAAGTAAGATTTTAACTTGCTAAACACAAATGTGGGTTTTTTTCACTGAAAAATCCACAAGGAAGGCAACCTGCCTCGATATATTGGAGCTAAGTTAATTTATTTATGTAGAACTAGCTGAAATACCCGGTATTGTTCGAGATGAAAATATTTTCCTGCCTAGTATTTTTGATGTAAAAAAACACTTATGTATAAAATATTATGGACGGATTTCACACGCAAATATATAATATTATGGACGAGTCAATAAGGTAAAAAAGAAATAATCTTGTTTAAATATCTCTCTTTCTCATGTTTTGGCTATTTTGAATTCAATTTATTAAACAAATCGTGGGCGCCCCCATGCTGTTTTCTTGCGCAATGGTAGTATAGTTTTTAATTAATAAAAAATAAACTGTGTAATTAACTGTGACGAAACCTTGACTAAAACCTTCCTTGAGTTTCATAGTATTTATGAGCAAATTTGAAGAAAATGTATTCAGTAGTGTGGATTTCTATACAGTATAAAAAGAATTGGCGTTTCTGATTTATTTATATAGATAATAGATGACGTGGCTTTAAAAAAAGAAATCTATCTTATCTCCTATCTGTGAATCAGTGTCATTAAATTTTAAGAATAGTGTCTCAAATTTTCTTTCAAACAATTACTCATTAGAGATATTTTTAAGTAAATATTCTAGAAAGAGTCCTCGTCACAAAAATTCTGCTCTGTTCTCTTTCCAGTAGATTTCTACATGTAGGAAATGTTTTCATTGCTAATTCGCTCTTAACAGGATAAACCTAATTCAGGAAGCAGTTATCCTCTCTCTACTATTAATTTCCGGAGGACGCTCTGCGTAATTGGATCTCTGCACTGCATCCTACTGACGAACAGGAAAACTGCTCTTTGCTGTTAAACATTTCAGTTCGTCCGCATTTTGTGTTATTCAATTCTAAAAACTCAAAAGGCTTTTCACCTTACTTCATCACATCGCCGCAAGGCTTTCTTGGTTATGTTTCTCTCACTTTGGAGTCCTCGTCGGGCCCAAAAGTGTTTCCCTATCTTTTTCTTCTTTAGGAAGTATTTTCCTTTTGAATTGGAGCTCCAGTTTCATTACCCCACTTGGATCGTATCGATTATCATGATAGCGGGGTAATTTGCGCACTCCTTTCAACGCTTTACCCGAACTTAAGTGTCAGAAAAAAATCCTTTGCTTTTCTAGATTTCCTTTGGAAATATTTTCCGCTGAATTTAGTTTATCGTCAGATTATTTCCATAATTTTCTTTTGTGTAAAGAGCTTTGTTTTTTATTTCGTTGTGGTAAAACAAAAATTTCCCATAGCATTGTATTGTTGTTGTTTATTCTGGCATTTTTATTATGGATTATATGACAAAATAAGCATATCAGGAATGCCATAATAAGCCTGATATGCTTATTTTGTCATTTTCATATTCATATTCATATTCATATTCATATGTCATTTCATATCATACCCTGCACTGCATTGTGATAGCGGAAATGTGAAATTTTTTTTAAATCTTATTTTGTGGTTTAAAAGAATGTTATTTCTTACACATTACGTTTTACTTAGTTTAGTTATATTAATATTCCATCTTGAAGCAACGTGAGGATTATTTTAGGACGGATTTCGCTATTTTGAACCGTAGTCAAATGACGAGAGCGAAGCTTGAGCCCGCCATTCCTATCCAGACTTCCACGCCACACCAACAGAAAGATTTTTGACCATTTACGTCAAATTTAATGTGTACCAAGCCCACCTACACGTCATGTCTTTCATGGAATCGGGTTTCGAGTTGGAACCCTGCCTTTCCGAAGCCGAGTCTTTGCCTTTATGTTACCACAGTTCATTTTTCCACATGGAATAAAAATGCTTATGCGTCATTTTAAAGAAAAATTATTTACCAGTATATTACAAGTTGACAAAATTTTAAACATCTAAAATTGAAGGATTTCGAAGAAGAGTCAGGAAATGGCTTTACTGCTTTTCAAGCCATTCGAAAATATGATCTGTGGTTCCTCACGACCGCCTGTTACCTAATCTTGTATTCTTTCATTAACAATAAGTTATTCTTCACAAATGAAGAATGCAGTAAAATATGGAAATAAAGTTATCTACAGGGTGATTGAACAATCTAACAGAAAAGCTACGCGATAGAAGTTAAACAATAATTCTTTCGTGAACAATAGTTGCATCAGCTCGTATACTGTAAAAAAAATTTGCTCTTTCAGCATTTGGGAAATCCCAAAAGGAAAAAGATAAAATTATTAAATTATATTAAAGAGAAACTAAATTTTTTAAAAAGAAAAAAATCTGATCTCGAAGAGTATTGGGAAAGATCTTATCATTTTGAACCATGATCAGATAGCAAGGTTACCTGATACAACATATCATACATGAAGATAAAAAAAAAGAAAACAACTTTTCGTCTTACAGGTACGGATTGAATAGAAAAAAATTTGTTCGATAGCATTTTCTTCTCGAAAATTTTACCTTGACTCCCAAATTGAAAAATAAATAAGAAAATGAAGTGTTAGATAGCACTAACTAAAAGTTGAGTTTCAAATAGTTATTTAACATAATTTCATAAATTTATTAAAATCCAAATAATTTTCTTAATAATCTTCTTTATAATTTTTGGTTATAAATTTTGTACAGTCTAAAAGAAGAAAGTGCTGTGAATATTTTCGCCACCTCAATATTTTTCATCATCCCGTATGTGGTCGTGATCCACAGATTAACGCAATAAACACCACCATATAAAAATATTTCTTTTTGGGCTGCTATTATTTGTTCACACAGTATTCACAATATTCAAAGTGTCCTGTTAGAATAGCGTACGTTCATATCGATTTGAATACAAATGGCATTTAATATTGTTACGAAAATCGTCCGGTGTGTGTGTACGGTGGATATAAACCAATAAGCTGGAAAATGGACAACGACGCTTTATTCCACTTCTTTATTCTAGAAAACATGAAGCACAGGTAACAAAACAAAGAACAGCACTTGTAGAAATTAACAACAGAAGCAGACAGTAAATCACTAATTAAATAACAGTAATTGCGCTATCAATAGCGCTCAGCGTTTAACAGCTTACCAGCTCACACTACGAACAAAACTCCGAAGAAATTAACTCGTTTGAGCACCTCGGATATATATACAAGTATTCCTACAAGGCGTGACGTCACATGGATTTCTCCAGAAGAATCTCCAGATCCCAGTTCCTAAGAGAGATAGATCCAAAATCCTTACATTTTCCAGAACCTTCATTTTATCGCCAAGGTTGGGGGTCATTGGCCTGGCATCCATTAAGAATCTTTATAAATCTCTCTTTCTTACCATCAGACTAACATGACAGGGAAAAGTTACTACGTATTACAGATTCGTAAAAATATGTTGAGAAGAACTGCTTGAGACCACCAACCATATTTTAATGTGTGCCAGACTTCTAAAGTGAAATCCTAAACCCCTTACCGTGTTCACTCAGTCGCAATACTCTGTCACTGTGGGTATTGCATTGGGATAAATGTGTATGAGAAATTTTCTGGAAACCTTATTTTTTTGTGAAGTTTAAAAAATTATATTTCTGGTTTCCTCTTCTAATGCGAAACAACAGAACCGGAAATGTAGGACATGCATTAGCCAGTCAATTGTGTAATGTATGCTGAATTCTCCAGATAAATACTAGTATGGGATAAACATTACGAGTCAATGAAAGGTTAAACATTTTCTAAATTTTCCGATAAATAGAAATTCACTGGCATGAAATAAACAATACCTGTCAATGAAATGTTTAACATTTGTTAGACTTCCCAAACAGTTAAAAATAAAGAATATAAAATACTTGACTGTTGTGTACCAAAAGTAACATAAAAATTGTGTACAAGAGCAAATTTTTTCTTTTAAATTGAAATTTAAAGTTAAATTAAACTTTTGTTGATAACTGTATCAGTATATTCTTCAAGTTTTTAACAACACCATTTTTATCATTATAACAGATGTTTGCATTTGTATATTTAATTTTTTTCTAGGAAACCAGCCATCTGGAATAATTAATTTTTCGTGAAACGAAAGCAAAAACACTTCTGAAACAGTACTAAATTCTAGGAAAAATGAGCGAAAAATAGGTTTCAGAGAAAACATTGAATATTTGTTATTTGAATTCTAATGAATGGTTTTTCGCTTTATTTTTGTGTGTAGAACAGTGTTACTTTAAATGAATTGAAATTATTTGAGATACTTAGTTAAAAAATTTGGAAAATTTGCGTACAACTTATTTTGGGATTTTGAAGCTTTTTTTAGAATAAAATTTGAAATATTCTTGTATTTTAAAAAAATATTATTTAAATCAAAAGAAATCAGGTACAAAAATATTATCATTAGTTATTAAAATACCACAAACGCACTTCAGTTACAGTTAAAAGTGTAAATTAGGTTGGCACTTATATTTTTTTCATTTCATTTGATATTTATAAAGATCAAAGAACCAAGACCATAATAATAGTTGAAGCATGAAAATGAATTTTTTTCTCATAATTTCAAAATTTATTCATTTCTATTTCGTTATTCTTTTTTCTATAAGGGGACCAAATATTAATTACATTTATAATACTAATAATCATCTTATGATAAAGTCATCTGATTTTAATTTCTGTCATTAATTGATAGGCTATAATAAAACTTGCTTGATGTAAGGGTTTCCAGAACGACTTTTGATTAGTTTAGAGTAGGGATGGCGGTTATTGAGAAAATAACCGGTTTTCGGTTATTCAGGTTTTTTTACCTCCGGTTTAACCTGGCGGTCATAACCGCTCAAAATAACCGGTTTTTGAAGTAACCGGTTTTCGGTTTTTTTTTTATAAAAGAAACAAACACCGTTTATAGACAACATTTTTTATTAATATTATATTTAAAGAAAATCAATCCATAGGTCAATATTTATCTGTTCATAAAGACTTTTTCAGTAATCCGCCAACCAACAAACGCCTCGAGGAAGCGGTTGTCGTTGATTGGCCTCTGATGAGGAAATTCAAAGTTTCATAACTTGGTAAATTTTAGTCTAATTGAACCTAAAATCGAGCCTATTTTCCGATACGGTTTATTTACCCGATTATTGAATTTAACAAAAATATCCGGTTATAAGCTGGACAAAAAATAACCGAAACAAAAAACCCGGTTTTCGGTTAAAATCGGCAGATTTTTCCCATCCCTAGGGTTACCATATTAGGTGTCGTCCTCGTCATCTGACTGCAGTTCAAAATCTCGAAGTCTGTCCGAGAATAGCCCCGTGTTGCTTCAAAATATGAAGTTAATTATAAGTAAAGTAAAATTAAACCATTTAACTATAACCAAAAAAGTAGACTATGTCTAACTAATGACTAATGCTGATTAGGTATGGCAAGAAAGAAAAAGCATTTTATATTTAGCTGTACTGTTTTTATAGAAAATTATGTTTGTATCCATGATAAGAACTTTCCTTCTTTTCACTAAGCATTTTGTGCTGAACATTTTTTTTTTTTTGCCTTTTCACTTGATTGTCATGTATAGGCCTTGATATCAAAATTTTAGATCTATAACAAAATTTGAACTTTGTTGGTGAGCGGGAAGAGATCCAGTTGCTACTCGTAATATTTTTAAGCATCCTTATCATCTTTTTGTTTCGTATTAAATGAGTTCATTCATATTTGTTTATTTTCCCAATAACGCTATTCAAGAATATTATTCAAGATAAATTGAATTTTAAAAAATCGGAGTGGAGAATCTAGCCACACTAACTAATTTCCCTTTGATAATTTCTACTTTATCACCTACGAACTTGAAATGTGAAGGAAAGAAAATAAAGGGAATTATAAATTAACAAAGCGTAATAAAAGAAGAGGATAAATTTTCATTCATTATAGTCAAAGGTCATCCTAATAACCTGTAGTAAAACAAAGATGTACTTCAAGTTCTTTGACGATATACCTACAGAAAACCCCCGCCTACTTTCTATTGAGGTAAAAGCTTTGGATAATAGTAACATTTCTCCAAAGTAATCATTGCAAAAGTGGTCCGATTATCCGAGTCGTAATTATAGATGCTACGCCGTTACCAAGTCGCCTTTTTTTAAACTATCATTTTTCTATGTAGTGAAGAGAAAAATTTCTTTGAATAAATAAAAAATTTAAAAATATTGCTTTAAAATGGAGAAAAAAATAACTATTAGTTTTCAAGGACGAATCGGAGCAGACAGTTCGTTTTGAAGGGAAATAAATTTCGTAAAAACCTGTTCTGGTTTTCTCCTTTAATACTGTTGTTGGTGATTTATTGTGGTCTTAATTAGATGTATAAACGTTGAAAATTTTTTTGTATATTTTTTATTGTTATATTGTAGCTTCTTTTCTTCTCTTGATTTCTCTTTTACTGATCGTTTCAATATCCCTAGACGACGATTTTACTACGAAAAGGGGTGACAGGCAATAAGTAAGATGAGTGCATTTTCGGAGTTCTTTGTTAAGTCACGCTAAGTAAAATGTAAACATCTCCTCCTCCATTCTTTACTTTCTCCCTATTTTGGTGAAAATAATTCCGCCTGCCGCATGCGCAAAAGCGCGGAGGGTTTCGGAATACGAGAACATACAATGGTGAGGAAAATGTTTGGCGACATCTTTGTTCGCCACAGTAGTTGTACGCATGCGTAATGAAAATATAAGCCATTAAAGCATTAAATTAATTAAAGAAATTTAATGTAATTTCAATCTTTTGGCAAATTTTAACCACCTGTATAAAATAAAGACGAATTTCTTGTTTATTTTTGCTTACTAAGAAGAATCTAACAGAAACACTCTTTGTCAATGTTTACGCAACCACAAATTGTATACGCGACTCGCTTGATATTGTGACTCATAGTTTAAGAAATGAAGAAAGTGTGTTTAATTTAAGGAAGGTAGGACAGCAGGAAGGGCTGTCGTAAAACATTTCCTTAATTAAAAATTACAGCTTTTTTTTGTTTGTAAAGAGAAAAGTTTTTAAAACTTATTCACGTAAAATAAAATACTGTTTTTATTTTTTATGATTATTGTAATGGTTTGTACCCTTAAACATTCACGTTTTTTCCCTCTAATATTTATGTATATAAAATAACTTGTAGATGGAAACTCCATTATTAAATTCAATATAGGGGAAGTCAGGGCAAGATGGCTCATTTTAAGCTCATACTACTAAGTCGCGCCACCTTACTGATATTACCAGCCCTCTACACTGCTGCGCACTAAATAATCGCATATTGAAGCCACTGACATCATTTCGTTGTTTGTTATATGGTGTTTGTGTTTTTTTCCAAACGTGTTGTAATTTCAAGACCCTCAACGTAAGATCTAGTGGACTAACACATAAGATATTTGTTTTGTCTTTGCTATGCATGACCACCTTTGACAATACGCTTTTCAAAATCACTATTTATTTTTATGTAATTCTTTTTAATCTTACCCGAAAACAAAGACTTTTAACATTGCCGACGAGAGAAAGTTGACGACTTCGTCATCTTGTCCCAAGTGCTTTTTACTATTTTTTTGAAAAATATATGTTTTTTTTAATATATTTTGTATAATTTTCTTGAGCTGCATGATCCACTATCTGTTCCATCACATATTGCAAAGTGTGACACCTACAGAAAATATTTTAACAATAGAGATCACAATTCAGAAAGACACACAGAAGATGTAAGAACGTTTAAAGCATCAAAGGCAAAAGGCTAGGGTGCATAAAAGGAGTTATTACAATGAAATTGAAGTTTGATTCCTTAAAAAAACCCAAACTTCTGACACTCATGACGTGAGTTCAACCTTCCAAAGAAAACTTAATACATTGCCCTGCGTTTTATGAAATCTATGTTGACCCTCCATCAGAAAATTAAATACAGTGTTGCAAATACCACACATGGTGGACCGAGGGCTCTCAGCCTCTTAATGAGGAAAATTAGTGTGTAATTTTTGTAAAGGAAAAATACTGGTTTTGAGTTAAATTAATTTTCTATGAACTCAAATTGTAACTAAAATAATCCTTTCATTACTTACTAATCAAGGAAAAAGTACTTAAAAACGTTTAATTAATTAGTGCTGTGACCTAAATTTTCTAAAAATAAAATTGTGTTGAACTTTTATCATAATTTTACCGGGTACCGGAGCAAGTTGGCACTTTCGCTTTGCTTATTTCAAATGTCAAAATAATTTTGATATTATTAAAATAAAAATTTCTCAATTTAAGTACAATACAACAAAAGGTCAATCTATTAATGTATGCAAAGAAAAAAAATTACCTCAAAAACTGAATTTATTAAAAATGGTTAAATGTTAACATTGCCATCTTGCCCTAGCTTCCTCTACTCACGTCAAAGCGATCTGTGACACAGTCTTCTTAAAAGAGGTTCCCTGTTTCAGGATTAAAAAAAGTGTTTTGTTAACTTGTGTACGGACAAATACTGTTTTTGTTCGGTATTTTAATGGTATGTTCCTAACACACAAGTTTTCTTCTCTTAACATTTTTGTCTTTCAACTGTGGGTTTACATTATTTAAGAAAATCGAGACTCAATTATGCGATTGTTGTACATTAATCACAGCGACCTGGGACGAAATCGTGTGAAATTAGGTGTCCCTGTTTCAGTGGCAGAAAAAGCCGATTGTTCACGAACAAATAAATACAGTTTTTATGTTTTACGACTATTGTAATGGTACTTTCCCTAAATTTTTTTTTGTTTAATATTTTTGTATGTGAGCTGCCAGTAAACATTAACTCGGAAAACCCAGACTACATTATAAATTCGTCAAAACGACCTGAACCGGAATCATCTGAAAAGAGACATTTTATCGAATTGTCATTTCATTGAATACCAAATCGCGTAATAAACTGTAAGACCTTATTTGCCAGCTCATAGTGTAGTCGCATATTACAGGAAGAGTCTGCTTCATCCGAGTATTGTTCTACGATTTTAATTTTTAAGTGTCTTTCTCGTTCGCGGAACGCCATTAGAACGGAAAAATCATTTGCATTATTTACGACCACATTTCACTTCAGTTCAAAATCCTCGGAGTCGTCTGCGCTTAATGATAGCTAGTTTGCTAGCAGCGTACGTCTTTACCTTTTCTCCCCAAGAAATCAATAGAAAACTGTATTCCACACAAGCATAAATAATAAATAAAGAGCTGTGTGCGATCTTCCCTTGTACGTCCAGCGGTAGTGAAACCACCAAGAATTGGTTTTGTTTGGCATTGTGGATAAGAATGTTTTCCAAGTTATTGTTATAAATGTTTAATGGGAATGGAACCTATGCGATCGTTCTTTATGCTCGGCTGTTTTCTATCTGAAATAGAATAAGAAGATGGACGTGATAAACCTGGGATTTTTCTATCGATTCATGAGAGAGAATTTTGATTGTTAGATTTATTCGGTAGAATAGTCTGTACGTGATTCAGGGATGTGAGAAAGTTTATTTTTTTCTGTTTCGCATTATAAAGTGGGGAAATGCATTCACTGGTTTGTTTGCTGTTTTTGCAGAAAGTTTTTTTAGAGATGAAATTGATATTTTTAGTTGCGTGAGAAATGATAGGGTAGATGGTTATGTACATAAACTTAGATTTGTTTTGTAAGCGGAAAAATCACTTGCGTAACGTTGAAATAAATTTAAAATTGTTTCAACAACCTATTTTTTTATTTCACATGTTATTTTACTATACTAAAATGACGAGTTAATATTCATATATAAGTACAAACATCAACTTGTTGGGAATTCCCGAAAGGAAAAAGAATTTTACGTTCTTGATGCTATGAATGACTAATGCTAAACTCGTTAAACTCTGCTTGTTTTGATCAAAAGAAAATAATTTATACCTGCATGATTTTCTTTTGAAGTGTAAGATTTTAAATTTTTGCAATTATTTTTCGACATTTAAAATAATAATTGTGTTTATGATAAAATAAAAAAAAATCTATGCCTATAATTTTGTAACTGAAATGTATGAGTACCTATTTATGATTAACATACAGTTTTAAATATCTTTGTAGATGAAATAAATTCTTCAACAAATAGATAAATAATAGATAAACTAAAACAACAGTAGGTAGAGGATAGGGTTTTCATATGTCCAGTAAACTAATATTTGGCGAAAATCAAAAAGAAAACTAAAATAATATTACAACAAATCGAAAAAAATTATTTATTTTCTCTAATTTTCAAATTTCAGTTCATAAAGAAATACATTTTAAGAAATTCCGTCGTATTATAAGAAAAATATATTCGACAGTAGCTTTACATTGAAGCAAAAAGGATAAAATGATTTGAAAGTATTTTATAAAGAAATTCTAATTGATAATAGTTGGATTCAATGTTTAATAACTATAGGCTTAAAAATGTCTGTGAGCTTTCATAAAACGCATCTAAATGTTGCCCGGTGATTTGTGGTATACATATTACTTTATTTTTATTACCGCACATAACCCTGAACTCGAGGCCAGGACGGCTCCCTGTCGATTGGATGGGTATACGTGAAGTTTAATTGGCCCCCCCCCCCCAAAAAAAAAATACAAACTTAATTACCTGATGAATAACAATTTTAATGAATAATATAATTTGGAAAACAGATATTAACAGACTAGATATATCTTAAAGCTATAGCAAACAATTTACACATATTACTGATTACCAGTGTTTAAGAATATTGTTATTGCCATACATTCGATTTCCAATGCATAAATGGTGATTTACCCTGCATTATTTGGAAAACCATGATGATAAGCAGACGTAGTCGATGTCCTGAATTTTAATGCACTAAATGACATCGCGAAACAGGAAACTACACGTTGCATACAAAACACGACAGCTGAGCTAAGTCTGGCATACACTTATAGAATTGTAAACAGATTTACTTAAAACATTGAACTTAGGCGCAAATCTGAAAACAGGAAGTGATTCATTTTATCGTAAATTACAGCAATTCTGCAAGCAACCGCTACACTTTACATAATATACACCCTTTATCTGTGTAGCGGGCCTCCAATTCATTTCCCAACCAAAATCAACTCCATATCTGGCTGCAAAGCATTTCATCTGGCTGGCCATCCGTTTGTAATCAATGGCCACGTCGATGGTATAATCGCAATGCACAGACCATCTATTTTCCCCCTTCATGTGGTCGATCGATAAAAGCGGAGTTACACAGGGCTTTATTAAAAATGGATGAAGACATGCACCTCAAGACCCGCCGGCTCTTTGCCATCAAGAGATTCCATCTGTTATCTTTGCTTTGCTCACTTACCTCGACTTGACTGCTTGTTGACCTATCTTTTGCGATTGATGGTTGCCACTGGTCGCTTTGTTCCTGTAAGAATGAATAGTGTTTCATGGTGGCGAGAAGAATTATGTTCAAAATATTGCTGTGTGTGTAGGAGAATGTTTGAAAATAGTACAGTCAATAAATGGAGAAGAAATTATAAGTGAAGAGTTTTGAATTATTAATAACCTTTATTATTTTATTTCAATAGAGAAACGGTATAATTAAATTTTTTTTCAAGGACGATTGATGGTAGCGACTGGTCGCTTTGTTTCTGTAAGAATGGATAGTGTTTTCTGGTTGTGAGAGGAAGTATGTTTAAAATTGTGATGCGTGTGTAGGAGAATGTTTGAAAATAGTTCAGTAAATAGATGGAGAAGAAATTATGATTGAAGAGTTCTGCATTATTAATAATAATTATTATTTTATTGCAATAGAGAAATGGTATAATTTAAGTTTTAAAATTTTTCAAGAATGTAAAGCTGTACATGAAGATATGGAATTAAATTGAAGATATTTACACTTGAAATAAATTATTTATGTGTATATTTTTATATTATTGCCCAGTATATTTTCATATTATTGTAGATGAAAAAAATGACTCATTGATTTATGTAATACCGTATTTCCTTGAGCATAAAACCAGGTATTATAGGTATTTATACTCCAAAACATTACACAAGGCTTACCTTTTTCAGGGAATGTTATATTACCAATTTTTTTTCATGCGCAACAATCTGCATTTGTAAGCCAATTATTATTTTTAATATCACTAATTTTAAGTATTAATGTCGGTGATTTTATTTATTTATATTTAATGCTATTATTTTATGGTTTTATACATTTATTACATAAATCCATAAAATACAATTGTACGTACTAATAATCCAAATAATACATTATACGTACTAAACAATATACCATATCAACCGAGGAAGGGCATCTTTTACGAGAATTCTGAAAAATCTTACTAGTGTTGTTTCTCAGTTGTGTTTTATATTCGGACAGAATAAGTACATTTACGTATCTTTTTCAATATCTCTATTTTGAGATGAGCTTTGCATTTTTGAACCGTTGTCATATTACATCTGAGCAAGTGATTTTAATTGACACGCCACACCAGCTTTAGGGGTTTGACGCACGACGGTAGATTTAACGAGCACTAGGCTCGCATAAACTGCAGATCTTCAGTGGAATCATATCTGGAACCCGTGATCATCTAATCCCGAATCCAAAAACCTACCACTAGCTTGCCACGACCTTTATTACCAGATTAACTCAGTAGTTAAAAACCCACACCTTGCTGTAACCGTAATCTGCCTGCAATTCATTATTTACTGAATTCTGCTGTTGAAATTTTGAACTCCACAAACGTGACGATTTAAATGAAAAACATTATGTTGCAGCTTCTAATTAACACTGGTCAACAACAAATCAAATTTTCTATTCTTGTTCATGTGGACCAATTTGTTTCGCTGTAGGTATCGCATGTGCTCTCCAACATCGATGTTGCATGAAAATTATTATCTCTATGTTATGTTGCTGAATCAATGAGTCAACCAATTAAAATGTTGCTAGAGGGTAAATAATATTTCATGTGTACATACTTATAGACTTCTTTGAAAAAAAAGCTTAAAAGGATTTTTTTATAATTCGAAGGTCATAGCAATTTTTATATATTATAAAATTTTGTTTTCATACCTTTTTTAGTTCAAAAGAACCAATTTATTGATAAAAAAAATCTGAAGAACCGGACACGCTAAAAGCGTAATCTAGTTGAAATATTTTTGGGTCAAGGTCAGAACGCACTTTAGAATTAGGATTGTTCAGGATTTTGATTGTTAAATCTGTGCTGTTCTGATAATCCCTCACTTTTTAAACATTTTTATTTAACTTGAGTTGTTTCATGTTTATAAAGATGGGATTTTATAATAGATTTTTCAATTTGTTTTCCTTTAGAGTTTTGAACTTTTGTACACTTAAGTATTCTTGGAAATATCCGTATGTACTTTGACATTACTGTGGGAACACTATCAGGACTTTTTATATACATTATTTTAATATTTTCGGACTTTGATTATTAGTTATTCTATTTATTTAATTAAATTTATATTCTATATGCGTGGAACTACTTGTTAGTGGCTTTGCGGAAAAAAAATTGATTTCAAAACTTCGTAATATTTATAACAATGAATTATATATTAAATTATAAGATGCTGAAAATAATCAAAATAAAAAAAATCTACTTTTTAGTACGCTAATAAAGGTGCGTTTTAAAAACTGTTTTTGTAACATAACTGTTCTGATAACATAAACAGTGTCCTCCCGACAATCCTTTCAATCTCTTCTTCTCCTTTTCTGTGATCCTTATTTATAGTTTAGTTTAGTTATATTTACGTCCCGTTTTGAAGAGACGCGACGGCTATTTTGGGACGGACCTCATAATTTTGAACCGAGGTCAGATGACGAGGACGACACCTGAGCTGGCACGCAATATCCAAACTTCCACACTACACCAGTTATAGAGATGTATGTTATTAAACTGATTTCATTGTTGTAACTTAAAATTTTAAACCTTGAAATCATAATGAAAATATAAAAATATCTAGATATAATTAATCACCACCTTTGTTTATGGGTGCAGAAAGCAATTTTAAAATTTTTTTAATAAATCCTGCTAGTTCTCCCTCCCCTCCCGACCACTTAAGGCCTTAAGCCAATTAGGCAGGCTTGTCGGGTTGAGTTGTAGGCACCACACCAGCAGGAGGTCATTGGGGCCCGACCTATTTAAAGTGCACCAGACCCGCTTACACGGTGGATTTTTCACGGAATTTAATTTCAAACCTGAAATCCTCCAGCCCCGAAGTCGAGACCTTACCACCAGGCTACCGCGGCCCCGATCCTTATTTATAATCCCTCCTTAAAGTTTTTTTATTTTATCATTATTTCTTGCAGGTATATATTTGCATTTAATTAGATAGTTTTAGTTGAGAAGGCTTTTTTCCCTTCTACTCAAATCTGATCGTGAAATTTCTGCAGATCTTCCAGGATTCCTCGTATTTTCCCCTGAACTATGGCATTATTAGCATAACTACAGCCAATAAATGTTCATAAAATTCAAATGTAGTAATATCATAACGTCTCTATAAAAAAAGTTTAAGAAATTTGTAAGAGTGCAGCGTACAGAATATATAAATTTTAATTTTACTTATCAAACTTTATTTGATAATTTTATCGCTTATGAAATATTTATATTCGTTAAAGAACATAGAAAGCAATGAAAAAAAAGTTCGCGAAATATATTAGTAAGCATCATTAATTAATGCAATTTTCGTCTATTACTAATCACCATACACAAACATATTAGTTTTTTAAGATTAGTTTTTTTTAGATTCGTTAAACGTGTCTATTAGAAAAAATTATATTGTTTCTGTACTGATATAACTATCATTTTGTATTACATATTTTTTTAAAAGGAAATTCGAAATTTTTGTTCTACAAACCGTAAGCTTTTAGGTATGGTTCTGAAATAAAATGGCTGTTCTAGAATCTCTATTAAATACTAACAGCTCACGCTATTTGAAACTGCTGTCAAGTCTTGGAGTCATTAAGCGAAAAAATCTTATTTATGAATTCAAAAGAAAAATCTGGATGGATTTAAAAGTGATTACGACATGGGCAAGGAAATGTCATAGTTAATTGCAATTTAGATTGAATTTCCGTGTTATTGAATTATGAAAGCCCGACATCTTAATAATACGATCAAACAAATAAATAAAACGATTTTCATTTAACTCTTCCTTTCCAATCATATCTCTGTTTGCCATTGCTTTTATATTTATTAATGGCTTTTTTAGACTTTTTATTTCGATGGTGCTTCGAATGTTGAGAATGACTGAAACTGTCCAACTTATGTTCTTTTCATGAAAATTTGAATTAATAATGTTTTGTTATTTACTCTGAGTTTAGGCACTTTTATCCCATTCATTATTAAAAGAAACGTGACTCAGCAATATATGACATTTACCAGATAATTCCTTTGCATTTTTAATACTTGACGCCATTTTCCAAAGTTTTGAAATATGCATGTGTATCGCAGGTAAAAGAATTTGAATATACTTCATGCGGGAAGGATGAGAACAATGGCAATTCTATTCTGATGGTCCGCTAATGAAAGTGAAATTTATGACTTAGGTATGGAACTGAAATTTAAAAAAACGAAAGAAGTGTTTCATTTATGGTGGTGGTTCTAATCCCTTTTGACTTAGTATATCTAGCCACGTTCTTTTTTAAAGGATTTATGATAAATGGGAAGAGTGCCATCTTCTGTTAGCCAATACGACTTTAGAGCACCAAAATATCAAGTCAGGCTTGTGTTTCACTTGGAGTAAAACCAAGGTAACCTCTAGCAGTCACCCCGACTGCAGCAAGCAATTCGTTGCTTAAGCGCACTTATCACCAGTTTTTGATGAACGGTTATGGAAAACGAGTTACTCCTGCCCTACCTATGTATCTTCAATTTAATGATGGTCGTCACGACAGCAATACAGGAACTGATAACGGAGTCCCTGGCCACGTCCCAACACCTCCCCAGGAGGTACATCCCGTCATCGGAATGGAGGAATTAAACCCCACATCATTATTGTACCCACCGGCCAGAACCCGCTTACTTATCGGGCGGCATCTCATCGCCATATTTAAGGTTCTCTCCGGTGGGATTTAGTGACGATTAATAGAACAGCCAGATAGTACCCTTCCTCCGATTAATGTTCATTTTGCCTTTTACCACTAAGCCTTTGGTGACAAATGATAATTAAACTGTATTGATCTTGAAATGAAATTTTCTTCTGTGTGAAAATTTATCGTCTAGACTATAGTTTAGTTTATTTATATTAACGTCCCGTTTTGAAGCAGCACCAGGGCTGTTTTGGACTCACCTCATAATTTTGAATCGCGGTCAGATGACGAGGGTAACACTTGATCTGGCATCCCTTCTCCAAATTTCCGCACCACATCAGTGGGAGGACGTTTGACCCACGACGTGAGATTTATCGTGAACCAGGTCCACATACACGGCGAATCTAAAGTGAATCCGGGTTTCGAACCTGGAACCTTAATATCCCGAAGTCGAAACCTTACCTCTAGGCTACCTCGGCCATAGCGTTATGAATATAAATCAGAGTATCAGAGTTAATTATAATTCCAGGGTTACAAAGGAATGAAACTTCTAGCACATAACTTTTCTTAGAATTACTTTTATTAAGCTTTTTAAATTACCTTTCTTAAACTTTTTATATGCCAAACTTTTCATTGTGCTAGCATACATGAAACATTGTAGTTTATTCTTGTAAACATGCCCGATTTTTAAGACTTGACTTGAAAGTTTCTATTTCCATAAAGCAACCGATATGCATGAGTTGAAAGGAGTTTCTAATCATGTTATATATTATTACAAAAGTTATTTTAGATTAAAAAGGTCAATAAGTCCTACTTCAGTTTGTTCAGAGTGCTACGGCAGAAACGTCAGCAAAACTGAGATTTTGATGCAATCTGAATCGTTAATTATGAAGTTCGGTGAGCACATTTCGATCAGCATGTATTTTACGTATGATACGGGATCAGCGAACTCATTAATGAACGCATATGCTCAGTGGGCTGTCAAAGGGCCTTTTGAAAACGTTTGTGTTGAAGCCGGATGTTCAGATTAACGCTGAGCTTCAGCGGTCATCATTCATACGCACCAAGAGCATTTGGTAAACGCACTGAAAGAGTGGTGGACTCAATGCTCTAAATTTCCTCAATTAGTAAGCAGTCATTTGAAGAGGAAATAGGAAATTGCCGCTTCTTTGTGCAAGAGATTCACTGACCATTGGCGCAAACGACGTCTTAATTCATCTGCGTCAAACACTCTTGGCATTAAAGATAAATATTATTTTCATTACTCGAAGACTTATTTGCTTATGTAAGACGAAATCGGTTGTGTAAAATGCGATGATTCGTAAGTACAATGAATATGAACATGAGAACTGTAAACTGACTGAGTTAGTAAATTGGCCAAATTTTATGAACTTCAATCCAGGGCGCTAGTTAAGGGTAGAAGTGGGATCTTGTATAAATAAATAAATAAAATAAAATTCAGAAACAATGAAATAATTGTTAAATTTTTTTTCCAAAGGTTGAAGAGGGACAACTATATTTTAAAATTACTTTTACTATTTTTCTTTCTGTCTGTTTCTGTTTGCTACATTGGTCAGATGATCTGTGTATAATAAAAGTTGGGAAGAAGAGATCTCTCCAGAAGCTAATTAAAAATATCTAATTAATTTTTCAATAGGTATGATTGAATGATTAATAAAACAGTTAGAGAATTCGGGAAAATGTGGGATACTTTTTCAGTCCTGGTGGAAGATTCGAAATTGTGGACTGTCCCAACTACTCCAGGTTATCTGAACCCTTAGTATTTTGTTAATGTCTTTGTTTGTCAAGGTTTCATATAATTTTAGGATTGCTAAGTTACAGTCGTTTTTAAACAGTTAAATTATTTCTAAGCAAGTAATAATTTTGCATATTTTGTTAAGTAGCAAGGGATGTTGTTGAAAATGAAACAGAAAAAGTGAGAAGAAACATTTCATCTTTGGATAATATTTTCGAAACTCTTGGCTAATTATTTTGTTTTAATTGATGAAGGATAAAGACAAAGAACGCATATAATATTTTCCTTATTAGTAATAGCAGCGCACAGATGAATGCAGAAATGTATATAGTGTTTTCATTCGATGTGAATGGCAATGCTCATGTTAAAATATCTTTGTCAGTATGGCCTTTTTTTGTCCGAAGCAATCGCGTATGTTTGTTGGAAAAGAAGAAAAAACTGAATAAGTTAAGTTAACAAAGTTAGTTCTGTGAAGAAAACAGTGACATAGCGAAGATAAGTGGCGCCCGGGTCATATTATGTGTTTTCACCCCTCCATCATCATCAGTTACTAAGCTTGTGTAAACGGCGCACGATGTTTTTTCGTCCCCTCTTCGTATTTGACTTCAAAAAGTTACATAAACGCATTAAGGTTTTGTCAACATGGCCAGTGGCGTAGAGAGAATAAGTGGCGACAGGAAAACATTTTTTTTATCCCTGTCGTCATCAGTGGCTTGACAAGCATAAATGGCGAAAGAGGTATGGTATTACTTTTACATTCTCTCGTCATATTTTGCTTTGAAAATGGCGTAAACGCTGTAGGTTTTGACATCATGGCGTCCATCTATTAGGGGTATATAGATGCCCCGAGCCGAAGAATGGGCTCGGGGCATCTGTATACCCCTTGCCGCCCCCCGGTCGCTACGCCACTGGAAGAAAATCGATTATGAAAAGTGCATCTTTCCATTGACGTATTCAAGGATAGAGTTTCAAATTTCAATCATCCTTAGAGTTATCAGATACATACAGATAGACCTATGAACAAATATGGATTTTTCGGGCGTTGGGAGGTCAAAACGTCTTATACGGTATCAAAATCTCTAGATCAGTATTTTTGTGTATTACTATACTTTCTATAAATTCACCTACATTTAAAAAAGAAGTAAAAAAAAAATCATTGTAGCTAGAAAATAAAACTTCTTTTATGTGAACTCCTTGCCCGTTTGGTATTTGACCTTTGCTGTAGACACCTGCATGAGCTGTATTTTCCTTACATTCAAGGTCTTGGTCGGGCGTTCCGGTTAAGTTCTAATTCTTAGGGTCAAGGTTGATCAAAAGTTAATGAAAGAATAAATTGTCCGAATTCGTTTTATTATTTAGTAGTGTTGGATCATTTCATTTTTCGTAGACTTATCAAAATTTCCATCTCGCAATAATTCTTATATCTTACCCAGCGCTTTATTTTCATGTACTTTGTCTGTCTTACAAATAAATCAAGATGGAAAATGAAAGGACCGGCTTCTCTTCAGCTTTTTACTTTTTTCGTATACCAAGTCTAGAAAGTATTGATCGTCAATACCTCGAGATTTTGACGGATTTCCACTTTTTAAACCTCCTTGAGTCAGAAAAGGCATTTCTGTATGCATGCCTGTCTGCCTGACTGTGAACACGGTAACTCAAATACGTGTCGATATAGAAGAATGAAATTTAATGAGATATTTACCAAAATTGTTGTTCTCTGTTAAATTGTGGACGAAATCCGTCGACGGGAAGATTATCTATCAGTCCACCTGTGCGCATGTGAACACGGTAGCTCAGAAACTCAACGAGTTAGATGCATGGAATTTGGTTTATAGTTTTATTACCAGAATGTTAGATGTGTATCAAATTTTGAATGAAATCCATCATCGGATTGATTGTTTGTAGGTACGATGAAATTTGGTTTGTAGTTTTATTACCAGAATGTTAGCTGTGTATCAAATTTTGAATGAAATCCATTATCGGATTAACTATTTGTTGGTACGCTTATTCATGGATATGTGACCGCGATAATTCAAAAATGCAACAAACTAGATGCATGCATTTTAGTATGTGATGTTTACACCGAAATTGTGGATCAGTTCTGTCGAAGGGTAGAGGTGTTGTTCCAGATTGCAAATCAGATTCACATTAGAAAGATGACCAACTTTTAACCTCCAACAAAAGGAGGAACGAATAAATTGATGCTAAAAATATCATAAATAAAAGAAACATTAAATTCATTGCAACAATTATGCAGAATACACTATAATTTTATAAATGCATAATAAAACATTTGCAACATCCTTTATTGCGCGCTTTTCGAGGAATGACAGAACTTAGAAAAGGAGGACGGTTGGTCTCCTTAACATTAGTATAGGACAAAACACAACACAAAAAGTGGAAGAACGAGAGAAAATCAAGGGGGGAGAAGACTCTCGCTCTTTTAAAAAAATCGGATCAACATGTTCAAATGAAAATAAATAAATAAAAAAAATGGACGTGTTAAAATTTAACAAAGGTTTCTTCTTTTAGCGTGACTCCGGTCGTGTTTCAGAATTCCAGCGAGTGGAGTCTCTGTGTAATGGGCTCGCGTAAGGTTTAATCCATACAAATTTTGAAGAATTTGTTGTTTGTACTCAACAGTTCAAATTATTGGTTTCTCACATTCTTTGCCCATCAAAGTGAGTTCCAGGTCTTTAAATTATTAAAAAGAAAAAATCTGCTGTAATAAATCTTGCTATTAATTGAAGAATGAATTAATCATGATTTTCGTTGTATTTCATTGGGTCATGGTTTGTAATTAGAACAGGCCACTTGAAATGAATGAACTAAAAGACATGATCATTCAATGAGCTTTGTGAGAACGCAGATGTCAGTATATGTAGGCGTGAATCTAATCAAAGAGTGCATGTCAGATGTGTAGATTTATGTGGGTGGGCTTTTCTTTTTTTTCTAATTTGAAAGTAGAACCAAGGTTTTCATGGTTCATAGACGACACGAAAAAAATAAAACGTCAAAATTGTATTTAATATTCAAAGTGAGTTTGTTTTAGTATGCAATAGAATGAATTTTATAAGAAAATTTTTTAAAAAAAGTAACTAAATCAACGAATTTTATTTTTACTTATGAATATTATGAATGTATTTTTATGCTGAAAAAAATGATTTTGGGATTTGGTAGAACTATAGCTTTTTAATTAATTAGAAATGATTTTCTTTTTTCTAATCATATTCTTTTATTCGTTTAATTTTTTTGAAAAATAAACCGAGCTTCGATTTTTCTAGTGTATTCTGTACTTTTTTTCTTAAAATTTAGTGTGTTTTCAAGTAAATTTCTCCTATTCTGTTGTTCCTATTTTTGATTGTAAGACTATTAAATTATTTATTAATTCTTAAGTTTCTTTGTCTATTGTTATCAGTTACTCGCCTATCACTATCTTTTTGGTGTTTTAAAACAATTATTTTTTGTGTTATATGCAATATCACGAAGATAAATGTTGCTCACATTTTTTTAAAACTTGTCCAATAATTATTGTGAATTGTCTGTGTTTTTAATTCCTGTTATCTGACGGAGCATTTTTTGAGATAAACGTGAAAATTTCGTTATTAATTTTGTTAAATGTTCTGTCAATAAATTTCGAATATATTCAACAGAAAGGTTTAGTTAATAATAGAATTAAAGATAGGCTTTACATTGAAAAAAAACCATACATTTATGCATGAAATATAATATATGCATTAAAATGCATTCTAGTGTAAAACAATCCTTTGAATCTTTTAAAACCTTTTGTTACGGCTAAATAAGGATGCTGGTGGGTTTCTTTTTCTTTCAATTTGCTACAGTGGGAGTGGGAAAACAATAGAATGCTTAAATTATACTCCAAAAGTTACACATGTAAAATAAAAGACAGTCAGACTTGTTTCTCTTACTAAAAATAATTTAAAGTATAATCTGGAAGAGTTTCAACTAGACTAACTGTCTGACTAGTATTCGTTGTCTAGTAAGGTGAAGAACAGAGGTTATTTTTAACCCTGAAAATTTTAACCACCATAATTTCCATCTGTAAACCTTTTCAACTTCTGAGATTTTTGGCTTACAGCCAAGTTAAGTGAAAAACAGTCAGTTGCATTACCTTCAGTAAGATAAATATTGATTTTCTCCTATCTCGTATTCATTCCTTGTTTGCCTTTATCAAGAAGATAAAATTTTTTATTGTAGGTATCTCAAACACTTTAGATGATTTCATTACAGAATTTAAGTTCGAATTTTAATTGCATTCTACGTTCTGCTTGTAATAAATCATTCATATTATTTAAAGCTATTCTTTTTTTGAAATCTGTTTTATAATTTTATTCTGTAAGAAACTTACATAAGCTTATTTTGGAATTTCTATTCATGATGAGGTAATAAGAAGTATCAGAAGATGACTCCGGATATTAAAGAATTTATATTAATTTAAAATGACAAAACGGTCGAAAACAAATTGTATGAAATGTCTCAGATTGTTCCGAATTTTGCTTATGAATAAATAGCTCATATTTAAAAAGATGAACTAGATTTAATTTTTAAGAAGTTTAATTAAAAAAGAGTTAATTTTAAATAAAAGTAAAGTAAAAGTTAGCGAATTCCCTTTTCTCAAACTCTGTTCACGTTTAAAGTGATCAGGTGTACTGGAATAGATGGCACAGTCCTGATTTTCGAATCTTGGTTCCGGACTGAAAGTTTCTCTTGTTTTTGAATTAAATGTTCCGGATTGTGTCCGTATTGATTAGAGATTATTATAATTTACTATTAAACTGTATGCATGTGTTTTTGTAACAAAAAATTGTGTAATATAGCATTTTTGCATTAATGTGTAAATTTAAATGTACTAACTTCAACAAATTCATTAATTTCTCGCGAAACAACGTTTTTCAAAATGTCTTATCCATGGAAATCCATATCTTGGATAATCAACTTACTTAGGTGTGTGAGGTAATTTCCATTCCTGAATCAATCCATTTGTCGTCCTATATAATAATATACTTTCTATGTATGAGATTAAAAACAATCAACTAGAAAGATTTGAATAAATTTAAGAAATAAAAAAATTAACTTAAACTTTAAACAAAAATAATTTTTTTTTAAAAACAATAAAATTTCGATAGTAAAATTTAAACAATGTTTAAACTTATTTTCTATGTATGAAGTGCTGAAAGTTAACTTTCTAAAATACTACCTGAAACAATTTGCTTCTTTTACTTCATTTGATTTTTAACAAGGTTAGTTCATTTTGCACTAAAAAAATAAAAACTCTTTTTGCTGGTTTTAATCAGAGGCTACATGAGCAGTATGAAGGTAAAACATATGATTTAAACAAAATTTAAAAAAAACTCACCGTCAAATATTTTGGTTTCAATTTTTCTTCTCTGTGCTAGATAGGAGGAAAAAGAAATGAAATTCTTTAATATTCAGCCATTTTTCTTATCTCCCCTTTCAGTATAATAATAAACTCTTGAAAAAAAACAAATGATTTTAATTTTCTTTTATTTCTATTATAATGGTTTTCATTACTAGGTTCAATATCATATTCTGTAATATATAATCTTTTTTGTTTGTATACTAATTTATTAATTTCAAAGGAATTACATCCAAAATTTCTGTACCTAAGAGACGAAAAAAAAATATGTCAGAATTATTCATGTAGAATTATAAATTCATAGAGGTGTTCTATCCCAGAATCAATTGTTTTCCTAAAATTCCGTGCTTCTATTCCCAGAATGTGGCTTGCTCTGAATTAGTTCTTCCTTGTTCCTGAAATTAGAATATTTGTTTTATTTCTAATCTAAAATTGAAGCAATACATGTATGATAATAATGTCAAAATGTTTGCAGCATTTTGCGCTTGAGTAATTTTGAGGCATACATATTTAATAACAGTAATAATACAATACTTCACTGAATGTTATGAAAGAAATGCGTGTATATAAACAATAGCATATTATTCTCAAATCTACAATTTATTGTGTGCGATGCTGAATTTCCGAAGATTGTTTGCATTTTTAGTTTTTGAACTTTTTCACTTCTTGAATTTTCAGTTCTTCCCTGCATATTAATTTAGAAGAAAAGTTATTGTTAGATAATTCTGCTTTTTTCTTCCTCTTCGATAAGTAACTTGATGTACTATATGAAAATTCGTTGCTTTGTTTTTTGCTTTCTCCCCTATGTTCTGTTATTTTTTGGAAAATATATAGTTTATCATCTGAAATACAGGAATTTAATAATTAACATTTATTGACGAACCAGGATTTTCGCTGTTACGGTATATTAACAGAAAAATTATATTAGAAATAAATATTTTATTCAAATAGATTATATTTTAAAATGTTAGAATAAAGATTCTTCGTATATGTAAGCTATGAATAAAAAGTTTGTTTAAAAATATATGGCATGATAAGAAACATGTAAATGTTTGTAAGTTTTATATGAAAAGAGAAATCACGTATGTGCTCATGTTTTATAGAGCAAACTTAGTTCCCAGGTGTCTTCAACTTATGTCTTAGCATTTGAACACCACACCCAGTCGCAAAAAAAAACAGTGCCGGGACGCCGGACGCTCTAAAAGCGGTGCCGGAACATTCTAACCTGAGTGACGAAAATCACGCTGTTTTAAGGACGTTTTCACAATTTTTCTGTTTTATTTCTCGTGACGGGGCATTTCGGCTCCACTACACGCCTGACCACACCACACCTCCGTCTCTTCATTGGTTTTGTCTTATTTAATTATTTCTTGCTCATCATATAAAAAAGAAATTTGCTCGCTGGAGGAAAACAGTGTAAAAGCATTGCCAAGGTTATGACAATAAGATCTGAACTAAATAAAAAATAAGTAACATCAAATTAAATGAACAAAGATTCTGCTTTAAGTTAACTTTATTAATTGCCATGCTCAGCAAATTAAATGATTTATTCATGATATATCAAAACCAGACATTTACTTAATTTTCTTATTCCTTTTGCGACAGTCATAAAAACTCAGTTTTCGAGACCGAGATCTAAATGCATCTGTTACAGTCAATGTATGAAATTTGTCTTGTTTAGTTTCAGTCTAGGGAAACTTCGATATAGCTTTCATTTTAATATTTTAAACGATTTCACAATTTATTATACAGCATTCTCCGCTACGATATAGAAAAACAAATAATTTTTCATAAAACATGATAAAAGCCTCTTAATTAATTGATTGATTTCTTCGGGGTTTATTGGCGCAAGAGCCAAATTTTGCTGCCTGTTAATTAAAAGATGCATTTGTAGTTGCAAGAAATTCTTAATGAAAAGCAGGATTTTTCTATGTTAGGGTTACGTAGAGTTATAAGTAGACTACAATAGCACTTTGAATTGTAATTTTTTGTTCTGTATTTACCTACGTTTGGCAGCGGAATTGCACATCACAAATGCTTGCAGTTCCTAGACGAGACAAAGTGTGAAATTTATATTTTATTAAAAATAAGCCATACATTTCAAACTTTGCCTGTCTATAAGTCCGGGTGACCTGGGTGTCCGTCGGGTTCAAGACCCGATTTCACTAAGACTTACCGTGTACACACGATCCCATATCCACCCAAATGTTGAATAACCATCATGGTTACAGTCAGAGGAGTATAGGGCGACGTTTCGTGCACACATATGGCAAGGTATGAAACGCGTGTTTTATTAAGGGGTGTTGTAACCCCTGTTCTCACAATGTTAAATTTGCCATTCGATGCACCTTTTCTCAAAATCTGTTACAGATTCAAGTTTGAAATTTTTTATACAAGTAAAATACATATTTCTCATTATACTGAAATTTTTTTTTAATTCAAAACTTTTTTTACAAATTTTTTTGTGTCAAAACCGACAATGTAATTTTGCCATTTTCGATGTACCTTTTCTCAAATTCTGTTGTAGATATATGTTTGAAATTTTTTTTATACAAGTAAAGTACACCTTTCTCATTATACTGAATGTAGTTTTTGGTTAATTTTTAATTTTTTATAAATTTACAAAATATTTAATTAGATATAGTGAAATACCTCATTTTGATACAAAAACATTCGTAAAAAATAAATTTTTGAGTTTTCTTACAAAAGTTACATTCAGTATAATAAGAAAGGCGTAGTTTACTTGTATGAAAAATGTCGAAACTTGATCTATAACAAGTTTTGAGAAAAGGTGCATCGAAATGGCAAATTTAACATTGTCGGAATAGGAGTTCCAACACCCCTTAAAATAAACCATTCATTCGCCTTGGCATTTTGTTGAAGATCTTTTGTACATTAAATCCGTAGGAGTCAAATGTTCTGCAAGTGTTGTGGAAGTTTGAAGAGGGGTGCCAGCTCAGGTGTCTTCCTCGTTCGATAACTGTTCAAAATTACAAGGTCCGTCCAAAAGAGCGCATGATTATCTCTGAAATGGAATGCTGATCTAACTAAGCTAAACTATTGAAGGCTTAAATTTCATATACCCCCTAACATAATGCTTACTGCGATATTTGAAATAATTTTTGCTATGAATCTCACGCTAACATTATTGGGCTTACTTTAATTTGAGTGAATGCATGTACGCAAAAAGGGGAAAAACAATGCGATGCCGGAAAAAAATGATAAGACATATCATTATTCTTTTTTATCTTGTAAACTTCCATGTTAACAATCTTATATTGCCTTTCCTCACATCTTGCAGCGCTTTAATAGCAAGCAAATAATGCATTTCAATATAAGCTACGGATTTTCCTTTCTTTCTCATCAACATTTGCATCACGTCCGAAAATTTCAAAACTTTCGCCGAAGATCCTGTATTTCCTATTCATTCTTCCACCACCGCCTTTCGACAGTCTCCAGACGCTGCCTGTTGGCTGTGATCGTGAATCCGAGCATTCAAAAGTTTACACTAAGAAATGCGTGACAGATCAAAAAATCTAAAAAGAAAAGAAAGTATAAAGAAAATGCGACTAATCCCACGCAATTTTTATTTCTCGTGAAAGTTAACTCTTCTTATTTTTGTTGCGCGTCGTGAGTGTCGACTCAAAAGTTTTTGGCACACGTCGGTGCACTTGGGGTGGTTTTGTTTGCTTAGCTCACGCCTGGTTGCTCCCCAGCCACTTGTTTTTCTTGCCCAGTGCCACTTTTTCTCGAAAAGATTATAAGGTTTGCAGTGGGTCAGTGGAGGAGCGCACTTTCCACTGCTCGTCTTCTGTGAGGGACACGGATAGCACGTTGCTTTTCAAGTGAATAATACGCAGGGAAGATTACAGAATCGCCTTGACTTATGACCAAGTTCAATTCCGAAGTCGGATTTATTTTTTTCAACAATATTTTCATTCAAACGGATTATAAAAATTGGTCATAAAACACAAAAATTCAATCAATGTTCGTATAATTAGTTTACCTAATGTGAGAAATGCATTAGATGTTCTGTAAACTAAAATGCAACCTGAAATTACTTTTTATTGTGTAATGTGCAATTTATTTTTTGTGGTAGTGAGTTGCATAGATCGCTAAGTTGAGGAAAAGGTGTAAAGGCAAAGCGCACTAGACACTCTCCAAGGGTTTCAGTTTGGTAAGAGCCCCTGAATTGAAAGAAAAGTTTTTGAAATTTTGTTTGTAAATTATGTTAAAGAGTTGCTAAGGGATTCTGTGATTTTATGTTTTGTTAGAAAAATTTTAAAAAAATGTCTATTTCAATTAATTGCACTGCCAATATCTGAGGCGTGTATAAGGAGTTCTTCGATTTTTAGCGTCGGTACACGTGTTGACTTGATTCACTCTGATGATATGAAATTTTTCATTCACTTAATATATTAATTTTCAATATTTTCAATAATTCATCTTGGATTATTTAGTTTCATTGAATGATGAATCTGTAATATGTTGCATATCAAGACCATATTTACTATATCTTTCGCTTATATGTAATATATAAATAAAACCTTGGAAATTTGTCACTATCAAGTTGGCTAACATGACATCCAAGTTTAATTCAATTCTAAAATGGAACTAGTTGTATTATTATTCTACTTGAGTTATTCCTGTATGGTAGTCACAAACTGAGAAAAAAAAGAGATTTTTTTACTGGTCTTCTGGATATATATGTTTAATGAATACAAGAGTTTTTCTAGGTTTTCATGTTTGCAAATTTTTGGAAGTACCTTGCTGCATAACTAAGTACAAATCAACAATGACTTGTGTGTAAGTTAACTTAGAATTCCTTCGGCCTGTTAAGTGAAAAATACGTGCATACTTCCAAAGAAAATTCTTATTTCTGAGATACAGAGCTTTAATGATTTATTGTAACTCCTAAAATGTTTTGATTATACTACTTGAGAAAAAGAATAATATAATCTCCGAAGAATTTTTCTATCCCTCAGTAGATTTTCCTTTTTCCATTAGGCTTTCAAATCGCTTTTCTATATTCTTTGCAGTACTCTTTGGCTATTCATCTGATCAACTTCATCTTTTACTCTTGGCATCATCATAAAAACATTCTTGAAATCTCTTAAATTCCCCTGTCTTGATCATTGATTTTAGGAATTTATCGTGCACCGAATGATAATCATATTTCAGCTATAAACATTTCTGATTTACCTTCATGCAGTAAAGGAATCTCCGATCTTTCAGTACGCTCTACTGCTTTATCTTGAAATCATTTTGCTGTGGTGTTTTCGGAATTTAATTTGTTTTTTAATGTAAGTTTGAATTGTTTTATTTTTCTGTGAATTCATATCGCCTTTTCGCCTTAAATTAAAGTTTGCTTTAAATTCCAAACTTTTGTTACACTTTTAAAGTGACCAGGCGTCTCGGAATAACCGGGACAGTCTTGATTTTCTACTCTTTGTCACTATTAACATAGTGTTTCGGATTATATTGCTTTTTGCTTATTAAAAAATATCAAAATTTTAAAAAGTTTGATTAGATTTAATGTTTAGCTGCAAGTTAGTTTTTGAAGAATTGTCATTCCCTATTATTCTAGGAATATAATCACTCTAATTTCTGATTCATTTCCAGAACTCTTATTTGGCCTAAAATTTATTTTAAAGAATATTGAATGCAGTTATCAATCCAAATTACGTTTTATACTTACAGTTGTGTTTTAATTTAATACTTTCTAACAAAAATTTTGGCCACCTGGTGTAAGAATAAGGCGTCATCCTGTATTAGCTAGGGCAGTCACGGATTTAACCGAATTTTAATTAAGTATCCCGAATTGTCACGAATATTATTTATAAGTGAATATTTTATAGTATTTAAAATATTAACTTGATTTAATTTTTAAAGAGTTAGATTTTAAATTAAAGTTTATTTTGAATTTCAAAAAAATGTTACGCATATAATTATTGGCGTCTCGGACTAATCGGGACAGTTTTGATTTTCGATTCTTTGTCACTATTTAAATAGTGTTTTGGATTATCTTGCTTTTCACTTATAGATATTAAGATTTAAAAAAAATTGATTAAATTTAATTTTTAGCTATAAGATATAATATATTTTTGAACTCTCCTCCCTATTTATTCTAGGAATATGATCATCCGAATATCACTCAGCCAGAGAACAAAGTAGCAAAAGCAAAGCATATTATAAAGTATATTATTAGTATAGCAAAAAAAGTATATTATTAGTATATTAGTAAGCAAAGTATATTATTTATGCTTTCATATTTCTTCTTGGTTTCTTTAAAGAATATTTTAAATAGTGAACTATTTAATTGTTTCTGAATTTTCAATGTACAGCATTTTTTTTACTTATATATTTTATGAATTTTGCCAATACACCCTACTCCTCAGCTTTACCCGCGTCCTGGATTGCTCGCCCGAGTTTCGTAGCGTCCTGTATGGAAGCTCAGACACTTTGGTCACTTTAGTTATTCCAAAAGATTTTATTCGGACAACACTTGGTACATTATATATTTTATTAATTTTCCAGTTTTAATTGAAGAATATAGTTACTTTTTTTTACTTTTTGTCATATTCACAAAGAAATTAATATAAAAGTCAAAATAATCCGGGCGGAGGGCATCAAGGCTAAAATAAAATGATCAAATATTCCGAATTCGCCGGGAAAATCTGGTTCTTGAATCTTTGTCCCTATTTGATAAAAGTCGCGGATTGACCCCCTTTTTTCTTTTGAGTAAACATTTCATATTGATTTGCTTTTCACAAATTAGTTTCTGAAAAATTTTTCTTCCAAACTTTTATAATAAATGGAGCATTACCGCCTTAGGCTGAGGCCGCCGGATTCATATTGAAAATATTTCCAAGTTGGCTTGTATTGGGGTTTCAAAACTGATGCGCCTGCAGGAATCTGCATTAAGGTACAATTGCTGTCAGATATTGCTGTGTATTTTACTTGCCGAAGAAACCATTTACTCTCGAAATAAAGAAAATAACGATTTTCATACTCAAATAATGGAACAACCCTATTTTATTTCTAAGGAAAAAGTCACTTAATGTAACTTGAATAAGAGAAACTGCGTTCGCTTTACGTAGTTTTCAAAGAGTTATCTCAAATAAAAATGCAGGATTTGCTGTAAGAGAAGATTTATTCCTTCTTTTCCACTGAAACCATTAGAAACTGTTCTTTTTATTTCCCAGATGTTCCGGTTTGTCTTCAAGGTCATTCATATTTATGATACTTAAATGCGCAGCGGCTCTGAGGAAATATTAATATTTCACCACATTATATCTTATTTTATGTCCGTAATAAAACAATTTTGTCACACTTCATTTAATTGGGTAATTTAGAAGCTTACCCCTTTTTTTGTCAGTATTTTACTTTTAATTAACTCACCATTTCCTATTACAATTCTATAAATTTTATTTCATCACAGAACGTATTGAAAATGTCCTCCGTTTATGCACGTGGACAAATCTGCATTTATCATTATTTATATTATATATCTAGAACTTCTATATGACTAATGACGTGGTTTATTGTTATTACTTTTTTATTTAGTGCGTTCGCAATGAAAGCGGTAATTTTTTCTTTATAAATTTATATTAACATTATTTTTCTGAGTTTAAATATGTTCAAATATATCTCCCTTTGAAGCTACCAAAGGGTTATTTTGCGGTGAACCTCGTAATTATGTATCGGGGTCTGACGACAAGTGCGGAACTCTTTTTCTAAACCTCCGCGCCACATCAACTGAAGGACGTTTGACCTCCAATATATTTAATGTGTATAGCCCTCATTAATTTTTTACTTTCTCGTATACGAAGTATACAAAGAGAAAATATTGTAATCATCAAAAAATTCGAACTCCAGATTTTGACGAATCTCCACGTTTAAGACCTCCCTGAGTCCGCAAAACACAATTTTCGAATTATGCCTGTCTGTCTGTGAACACGGTAACTCGAAAACTATTAAAGCTACGGGGATGAAATTCGGTATTTGATCTTTACACATAATTTGTAGGTTTCTGTCCAATGTTGGACAAAATCCATCTACGGGAAGTCTGTTTGTCTGTCTGTCCGCGTTCATGTGAACTCTATAACTCAAAAAGCTAGATGGATAAAATTTGGTGCACAGTTTTTTCATCATAAATGTAGGTCCGTATAAAATTTCGGGCTAAATCCGTAGAAGGGTTGACCGTCTGTCGGTTTGTATAATCGCATACTTTTGAACGCCATAACTTCTTAACAAAATTACTTAGATAAATGAAATTCCGTATGTATTCTTGAAACCCCAATTGTAGATTTGTCTCCAATTTTCGCTTAAATCGGCTAAAAATAGGCGTTGAAATTGCATATTCGTTTTTTCCCCTCATTCTACGACGCAAAAAAAAAAAAGGTGGGAACGCTGGAGCGAGTGTTTTCCCTAACTTAAGGAATACCGCACGTTTTCCAGCGCGCGATGTATTTTTTTCTCCCTACCCGTGTTATTCGTATGCGAGAAAGTTTTTGGGAGGCCACTCCCGCTGGTTAGAATTTTTTTTTTATCGTGCTTTACTTGAAACGTGCCCCAAACTTAGTGTTTCAGCTGACCAAGTTTTCTGAACTTTAGATGGTGATTCTAGATGTTTAGGAGGAGAAGGATTATCATTTACAAGCACGATCCTACGCAAAATGTAAGTTAGGGAAATTTTGGGGAAAAAATTACGACACTGAATTACCATTACTTACTTAATAAGACGTAACAAGATTAGACCTGCTATTGGTAAAGAAATATGTTCGAAAACTGACTCTTAAATAAATATTTTGCTTAGATTTTATAAAAAGAAAGGAGAATTTTACGTTAACGACGGTGATGACAATTCGTCGCCATTTTGTTAAATTATTGTTCGTGACTCTTTCCCGAGTTTTTATTTTTCAGGAATGCTACATTCATGATCGTAATGAGATAATTATTAATTCCCTAAACTGGGAGATTTCAAGCGAAATATGAGTCGCGGTAGCCTAACGGTAAGATCTCAGCGTCGGGGCCGGAGGGTTACAGGTTCGAAACCCGATTCCATTGAAGATCCGCCATGGATATGGCGGATCTGACTTACGGGGTCAAACGGCCTCCCGCCCGTGTGGTGTGGAAGTTTGGAGAAGGGACTGCTAGCTCAGGTGTCGTCCTCGTCATCTGATCGCGGTTCAAAATTACGAGGTCCATATCCACGTTGCTTCAAAACGGGACGTTAATTTAACTAAACTTCAAACGGAATATAAAAATATCTAACTTTCAAATTTACCGAAGCATGAACTGAAAAATATGTGAAACGGTGACGAATGAACTTACTACCTTGACACACACACACAAAAACTTTAGTTCATGTTCTCTAACTTCTGTCTTTCTTATATTTAATAAACGGAGATTTCGGAAGACTTGCGCTGTCTTTCGATTTATTTCGAAGTTCAAAAAAGAGATGTGTGTCTCGCGTTTAGGTCGCATATTGTTCTGCCAATAACTGGGTGAAAGTGAACCAGCTGTAGTTTCTGACGAATCAGCAGATGTTGCCGAAACTTGCCATTCGTCCAGCTATCTGTTCATTTTTATTGATTTTTTTCTGAGCTTTTATTCGTGACACTATTGATGCACAGTTGCTTTGTTGCTGTGAAACTTATGATTTTGAAATAATTACTAAAATGGCAGTTTTTAAACATGAATATTTTCCTTGTATATGTTTCTGCATAAATGCAAATTTTGTTTATGCAATTCATTATCTTGTTGTTAAAATTAAGCTTGTCTAAACAACTCTTCATTTGATTAATTAAATTAAAATAAGTTAATATTACTGTAAGAAATTAATTTTTGAACTGCAATTTTATGAAAAAAATATTAAACACATTCTCCTACCCCCCCACCCAATTTTTTAGTGAGAGACTAAAACAGAGAAGAGAGACAATTTGGAACTTCGATTCTTTGTTGCATTAATTCGTTTTTGTATGTCTTAATATAGTCTAGTAAATGAAGGGTTTGAAAAAAAAACAAAAAATAATATAGTTTCAAAAATTGGCACACATATTCGTAAGGGGCTTATGATGAACATAATTTAGTATGCTATATGAACATAATTTAGTATGCTATATGAACATACTTTAGTATGTGGTCCCCGGTCTTGGGGGGGGGGGGGGGGAGCTCGCGGAACCATCTGGGATTTCCTCCGCCCTTTTTTAGTTTTTCTTGAATATCTCGGTAAATATTCAATTTTCAAACTACATGTGATATGGCAAATTAAAGAGCGTAAAATTCTCTACAAATGCATACTTTTATTTTTCATCCATCTTTAATATTTTCAGAGATAATGGATATCAAAATGTGTCGCCTGTTTTTTAGGGTTTTTTTAATATCTCAAAATATATTCAATTTTAACTTTATATATCATAATAAATTTGAAGAGTTTAAAATTCCCTACAAGCATGTGATCTTTTTTTATTTTAGATTTCATAATTTTCGTGATAATGGGTCTCAAATTTTGTTGCCATCTTTGATTTTTGCCCCCTTTTTGTTTTCTTTTAAAAACATCTCGAGAACTATTCAATTTTCAATTATATATAACACATCAAATTAAAGGCAATGAAATTCTCTAATAATACTTGTTTTCTTTTTAAAGCTTTAGTAGTTTTCGAGATAATTGGTCTTAAGTCTCGCTGCAATCTTGGATTTCTTCCCCCATTCTTATTTTTTCTTGAATATCTAAAAAACTATTAAATTTTAAATTACATAAGATATAGTAAATTAAGGAGAGTAAAATTCCCTACAATCAGCTGCTTTGATTTTTCTTCTAGCTTTAATAGTTTCTGAGAAAATTTGTCTGAAATGGATGAATTTGTAAAAAACTCTTAGTTCAGGCTTTTCTCGCACGGTAAACCAGTCAACAAAGGGTTTGAAGAAAAACAAAAAGTCATATAGCTTTGAAAATTGGTACAAATGTTTTCGAGGGGAGTATGATGAACACACTAAAAGTACCCGGTTCTGGGGGTTGAGCTCGCGCCGCCATCTTGGATTTCCTCCCCCTTTTTTAGCTTTTCTTGAATATCTCAAAAACTATTCAATTTTCGAAATACATGTGATATAACAAATTAAAAAGCCTAAAATTACCTACAAATATATACTTTTTATTTTTCTTTCAGCTTTAATAGTTTCGGAGATAATGGGCCTCAAATCTTGCCGCCATCGTGGATTTTCTCCCCTTTTTCAGTTTTTCTTGAATATCTCGATAACTGTTCAATATTCAAAGTATATTATATTCAACAAATTAAAGAGCGTAAAATTCCCTACAAATGCATACTTTTATTTTTCTTCCAGATTTAATAGTGTCCGAGATAATGGGTCTGAAATTTTATCGCCATCTTGGATTTCGTCCCCTTTTTTTAGTTTCTCTTGAATGCTTCGAAATCTATTCAATTTTCAAATTTTACGTAATCAGCAAATTAAAGAGCGTAAAATTACCTACAAGCACATGCTTTTATTTTTGTTTTAGCTTTGATATTTTCTGAGATAATGGGTCTCAAAATTTGCCCTCATCTTGTATTTTATCCCCCCCTTTTTTGAGTTTTTCTTCAATATCTCGAAAACTATTTGCTTTTCGTGATCGTAAAATTCTCAACACATGCATGCTTTTACTATTTTTTCTAGCTTTAATAGTTTCCGAGATATTCAAGAAAAACTAGAAAGGGGGATAAAATCCTAGATAGCGGCAACTTTTTGAGACCCATTATCTTAGAAACTATTAAAGCTAAAACAAAAATAATAGCAAGCGTTTGTAAGGAATTTTACGCTCTTAAATTTGCCGATTACTTAAAATTTGAAAATTGAATTGATTTCGAAATTTTCTAGAAAAATTAAAAAAGAGGGAAGAAATCCAAGATGGCTATAAACTTTGAGACCTATTATCTCGGAAACTATTAAAGCTGGAAGAAAAACAAAGGTATGTATTTGTAGGGAATTTTACGCTCTTTAATTTGTTAAATAAATTGTACTTTGAAAATTGAATACTTTCGAGATATTCATGAAACACTAAAAAAAGAGGGGGGATGAAATCCAAGATTGCGGCGCGATCTCACCCCCCTAGGACCGGGGACTTTTAGTGTTCATCAGAAACCCTCTCGAACAAGTTTGCCAGTTTTCAAAACTATAAGATTTAATGTTTTTTTTTCAAACCTTTCATTGACTGGACTATCAACTAAGATTTTTTTACAAATTCATACACTTTGAGACCAATTATCTCGAAAACTTTTAAAGCTTGGAAGAAAAATCAAAGCATCCATTTGTAAAGAATGGTACGCTCTATAATTTATTTGTTAAATCATATGTAATTTGGATATTGAAAAGTTTTCGAGATATTTAAGAAAAACTAAAAAAGGGTGAGGAAATCCAAGATGGCGGCAACCTTTGAGACCTATTATCTGGTTAATTATTAAAGCTGGACGAAAAATAAAAGTATCTACTTGTAGGAAATTTTACGCTCTTTAATTTGTTAAATGATATGTAATTTGAACATTGAATAGTTTTCGAGATATTCAAGAAAAACTGAGAAAAGGGACAGAAAATCCAAGATGGCGGCAACCTTTGAGACCGATTATCTCCAAGACTATTAAAGCTGGAAGAAAATTACATTATGTATTTGTAGGTACTTTTATGCTCTTTAATTTGTTAAATCCCTTGTATTTTGAAAATTGAATAGTTTTCGAGATATTTTGGAAAAACTAAAAAAGGGCGGAGGAAATCTAAGATGGTTCCGCGAGTTCACACCCAGGACCAGGGACCACATACTAAAGTACGTTCATATAACATAAGCCCCTTACGAATATGTGTACCAATTTTTAAAACTATATTATTTTTTTTTCAAACACTTCATTAACTAGACTATATTAAGACATACAAAAACGAATTAATGAAATAAAGAATCGAAGTTCCAAATTGTCTCTCTTCTCTGTTCTCCCCCCCCCCCCAAACCTCGGGGGGGGGGCGTAGGTGAATGTGTTTAATATTTTTTTCATAAAATTGTATTTCAAAAATTAATTTCTTACACTAATATTAACTGATTTTAATTTAATTAATCAAATGAAGAGTTGTTTTCACAAGATTACTTTTAACAACAAGATAATGAATTACATAAACAAAGGTCAGGCCAGGCCAGGACAGGACAGAGAGTTGTAAATGGGGACTGGCTTTCTTAATTCGGGACGTCTTGTTCCTTCACCATTTACTCCAATAGTAGGGCCAAGCCTATACTTAACTAGGGAATTAAGATACCGAACTGCCATTGTTCCAGTAAGGGTTTTTTTAAAAGTTTGGTTAGATATTAAGTTCCTTTTTGAAGTAAAACGAGAGCAAATTTGGTCCAGACCTTGTAATTTTGAATCTTGTTAGGATGACGAAGACGACACTTGAGCCGGCACCCTCTCCAAACTTTATTGGCCTTTGAACCTCGATGTGAGACTAAACGTGTATCAGACCCAATTACAAGGTGGAACCTAGAATCCCGCGAGCCGCGACTTTACCACCACCGTGGCCTCTCACTACAGTAAGCTGATTATGACTTCTACTGTTTGCATTCTATGTATAGATGGGAACGGGAATTCTCTCTCTCTCTTTAGAAGCTTATTCCTTTTATTATTCCTTGTTCTTTGTTTTAAAATATCTTATGTGAATAACTTGTAAGTAAAAAATAGAATGATATAGAATATTTTATTGAAAAGCGGAACAAATCCGGATGATTTTTTTTCAAGCCCAAGATGGTCTCGGTTAATTCAGGATGTCTGAACAAGGTGCGCCAGGTATACAGTGTAAAATGTTTCAAAACTCTGCCATGGGGCGTTCGGAAATTCTCTCGGAAAGGTCTGTACCGTTAGTGTAAATGCATGAATTCACTTTATTTTCAAAGCTTAATTTTATATTCTTTAGAATAAATGCGTTCAGCTTGTAGTACGGAAACATGGTAATCAGAGATGGAGAACTGCCTTCATTCTTTGTGTGAGACAATACAGAAATTCACAAGTTGCATTGATATTCTTAACACGCCAAAACGGGCATGTAATAAATACACATGCCATTGTAGCGACTGTTTTAATGGCTTTTTAACCGTATGTTTGGAGAGGAGTAGATTTAACATGGTTATGCATCACTGCCTCTTCGAGCCAAAACAGGAAAGTCTAGTTCAGTTAGCAAAATTCTCTGTCATTATGAAGGGAGGAGGCTTCTTTGTTACATTTCTTTAATGGCCAAAGAAAATGATATCCTTAAAAAAGTAATTTGTATGTAGATATGGAATGAATGAAAATTGAAAGTAAGGGACAAAGAGAAAGATATGAAGTACGTCGAAGTGTCAGCAAAAGGCGTATTAGAAATTCTAGAATGTGTACTGAACTTCGTTTTCATTCAGTTTTCTTTTTGTTGTTGTTGCGTTTTAATTCTTTTTTTGTTGCTTTTTTGAATTCTTTTCTTTTGTTCTTGGTAGTGGAAAATAAATTTCTTTTTTCCCCTTGTTTTATGGACTTTGGGAGTGGTAATGAATTTTTCATTAAAATTCTTTTTTTATGCTTGTCTCGCGAATTGATATGAAAGAATTTTTTCTATACTTCAAATGCGTGCATTTAAATTTTGAAGGGAAATTTGGTTTAAAAATAAGGTCGACAGTATTTTGAATCTGATTGATGAAGAATTTCCCCTAATGCGGAAATGAATCTTTTTATAATAATTTATTAGCATATTATAATTATTCTTTCAATTAGAAGTTAATTTTTTGTGATACAACAAAAATTTTATTAATTTTTTTAAATTTAAAATTTAGCTTATATGAGCAGAATAGTGGAAACTGTTTCAGAAGCATGTAAAAATAATTAAAGCATTTTATTTGTTAATTGAATTTCATGATAATTTTTTAGCTAAATAAGTATCATTTATTCATGGCAAGAAATCTCCCCCAAAACTTTTATCAGTCATGAATAAAGTGATAAATTATTAATTTAAAAACTGGTTGAATTTAAGGAAATCAAAGGATTGAAATTAATTATTTTCTTATTTAGATAATTCTTATATTTAGCCTTCTACGATGATTCTCCCCTAAAAAATTTTTTGAAATTTAATTTTTTTAATAAAATGATACTTTCAGTTTTATAATAAAGTACTCATTATTTTTATGTCACTAATGTAAATTATAAAATTATGCAAGATAGTTGATTTATTAACAAAATATTATGGCGCATTACCTCTTGAGGTGTCGATATCATCTTACCGAAAGCAACGTGATGTTGTATTTTAATTATAAACATGTTATTTATTGTTTCCTCACAATTTCATTCAAAAAACGAATGATTTTTATTTGCTGTAAAATTCAAGAATTTATTTTTGAAGAAAGTTTTGGTGGAACTAAAAATTTTTAAATGTATCTATACTTATAAAAGACAATGTTTGTGTGCGTGTGTGCGATGCCCAGACGAATCTATCGCACTCACAGCCTTGAAATTTGGCAACAGGTAGTCTTAATGGTGACTCAATGTACGTCGAAGCCGGAATTTTAAAATTCAACCTAAAAAATTCTTTACTTAATGTTTTGTGATGTTTTGGGTCATTTTCGGGACGTTTACGGCTGTAGTATCTTTTGTAATGATAGTTGAAAGACAATCAATGCACCAACAAACAATTTTCGTTCTAATGAAGTTTGTTTTGAATTTCTAACGTAATTTACCGAATTTTGAGAAATTTTTAAATAGTAGTCACTTTTATGGTAATTTTTGAAAAAGATTTTTTCAAATTCTCGCATCTGACGTTCTAACAACTCTATAATTTTCATTTTTTCAGCTTATAACTGGAATGTTTCTATCGGATTCAAAACAAGAACGATTAAAATATCTTATTCCGTTTTTTTAAATTAATTTTTCCCTGATCAGTTCAAACAGTTTTTTTGCTAGAAAGATTTGACAGCGAGAGCTTCTCCGGACGAAAAAGAATGCATTGTTGCAATTTCGTTGGCTGGTGGTGACCTTCCTCGCAGGAGGTGACGTAATATGCTTTCTATAACCCGATTCCTTCCGGTGACGTCATTACATTCGTGTCATTGTCGAAAATCAAATAATGCGTATCTTTTGTTTTGATTTTGTTTTCAAAACTTTTTTGTGTCATTGTGGGTAATTTTGTCTCATTTTGTTGAAGTCCCGATTCCACGGGCAACGCCGTGCGCGTACTGCTAGTCATTTATATTTTTCGTTTAAATTTTAAGCACTTCAGTGTAATAAATAATTTTGAATATTCAGACTTTATTTAAAATTCAAGTTATGTACTCGAAAAAGATTTCAATGACTCTGACATGAAACAGTTATTTTATTTCAATATGCCAATTTGCTGATTCTAAAATCGTCAGTGATCACACATTCAAAAACAATAATTGTAATTAGATATTTGTTTTCAGTGAGTAACTATTTCCTAATCAAAAAATTAGGAATATCAAAAACAAAGATTAAAAAATCAATCACAAAAACTTAGATTCAGAACACAGCAAGCTTCCGTTTTAAAACTTCAATATAAGTCAGATGTGGGTAGAATTTTTAAAATTATGCTTTATGAAATATAAAAAATAGAAAAGAAAAATTACGTTATATTTGAATACAACGGCAGAGAATTATGGGAATTAAATGAACTTCATTTCGTTATATGTGAGTTACAAAAATACGGACCAAAAACTAAACTATTACTTTAAAAAATAGACATGAGATATATGGGAATTCGTGAAAATTGAATCACTGGCTACGTCAAAAATTAAATTTCCGAAGATAAGCTGGAAACGGAGGATGCTCTTGGAAGAGGAAATGCAAGATTTGACGGAGTGCTAGCAGTGAGCCGGGATCGAGGTCAATCGATAAAATGTATTTTAATCTGAGATGCCATCAAAGGAATTGTGAATCCCTCTGCTCAAACTGAATGCCTTTATCTCGCAATGACTCAGAGCAGACAGCATGTCAAGCGTCACGAAGTCGCTTAAGATGAACAAAATACTTGCATTATGACACAAACGCACTTGTATTGTTGTTTCAGGTTTATGCGAATGTTACTGTAGTACAGTTATTTTTCAATTACAGATAAGGAAATTTCTAGGCTTGTTGAAAGGAGAGAAGTATTTATGACTTGCGGATAATGTAGGAAATTGATTTAGTAAAGTATTTTAAGTTTAGAGGATTTTTTTTTACTTTTCATTTTCCCGTTTTTCCATATAATAGTGTTGAGTAATACAGATTATAATTTATGACCCATTGTTGTCTACATTCCCTTTTTTTTACTTTCTTGTATACGATGTCAAAAAGTCAGACGATATTGTGCTAAATATTCACATTTCAGACATCCTGAAGACCGAGAATTCCTATGCTTCCGGAAGAGAAAAGAGTTAGTGGCTGTAGTTATATTTATGTCCCATTTTGAAGCAACATTAGGGATATTTTGGAATGGACTTCGTAATTTTGAACCGCGGTCACATGACGAGGACGACGCCTGAGCTGGCAACGCCCCTCTCAATTTTCCGCACCACATCAGTGGGAGAACGTTTGGCCTCCTACTTTTGATTCAGCTTGTAACAGGCCCGCATGCTCGGCGGAGTTTCAGTGGAATTGGGCCTAGCCTGGAACCCTACTGCTCCAAAGCCCAGAACTTACCACTAGGCCACAGCGGCCTCCCCCAAAAGTTTATGGAGTTATGACTGCCTGTTGTTCTGTGAACACGGTAAATCAAAACCGGAATGAGCTAGCTAACGAATGAAATTTGGTATGCGATCTTTATATCAAAAATGCATTAATCAAATTGTTAATTGGTTGACTGACTGTTGGTCTATCTGTTCTGTGAGCGCGATAACTCAGAAACATATATGCACACAACACTCATAACACAACATGCAAGGTGAAAAAATTTTATTGTACGACCTTCACACCAAAATTGTAGACATGAATCTGATTTAACTGTGTCTTTGTTTGTCTATGTGTACTTAAGTGAACATGATACTTCAAGAACACAACGAGCTAGATAAGTTAAATATGGCATGTGATCTTAAAACCAAAATTGTAGATGTGTATAAAATGTTGGATTTGATCGGTTAGTGGAAAGAGGTCTAAAATGCATACTCGATTCTTTTCACTCCCGACGAAGCTAAACACAAAACGCACCGTGAGTGCCTTCGAGGAAGTCGAAGGGAGAACACTCTCACCGGAATATGATCAGTATATTATATATTTTTTTAAAAGATAAAGTAGTGTAATTTTTGTTACATCCGTGAAGTACGAAGATATATTGCATTGCAAGCCGCTAGTTACATTACATATACATTCATACTTACACCTTTAAAGCAATCTTTGCAATCTGCTACCATTTTCATTAAAATTTATATTGCTGTTGAAAAATAAAGATAATATGAATAAAAACGTATTCTACACCTTACACATTCAGTTGTATAATACCTTCTATGATGTTTGCGTATTTATGTATTCATGTAGTTGATTATCTAATTTTTTTTGAAGTTAAACATTATTTTCTAAAGAATTTAAAGAGACATGAAAGTTTTCCCGGTATTCTTTGTTAAAATTTACCCGAGAGAATTGCAGATTCTTTAAGCCGGCCATTCACTTGAAGTACAGCCATGCCATTTGTCCTAAGCCCAGTTTTTTCCCACCCATTTTAATCGAAAATACAGGCACGTCATTCACTTGTATTTAAAAGGACGCTAACTCTGAACGAAGGTGGGGGTTCCCTCTACAGCTGCTTGTCAATCGCTCTTCGATTTTCCCCAGTTAGCAGATTTTAATTTAGGCTTCAATCTACACAAGGCATTGTTCTTTTCACTAGCCTCTTTTAGGATCCCTCTGATTTTGCGTTCCGATATCAGTCCAGACGGAATTCCAACCATGGCAAGCCGTTTGGCTCATTTCCGTTGATTTTTATCGCTTTTTCCTTCTCGCGTTTCAAAATATACAGTTTGTCTTTGAAGTGAATGGCCGCCTTTAGAAATGTCAAACTATGCGTGCATTTAGTCAGTTAATCCTGAAAAAACCATATTTTTAAAAATATATAAAATCTGTGAAAGATGTAAGAAGACTCATCTTTCCACATTACGAAATATAGTACTTCATAGCTATTTAAGTTTCGTCATCTTAAAAAGGTTAAAAAATAATCAGTGACTTCTGACCTTTTCTGATGTTGATATCAGATATATCTCATAATCAAAAATCGCATTCTTTTCAAGTTTACTTTAAGTGAGACGTAATGTTTTCAATTACACAGCTATTGATTTCTTTTTATCAATACATGAATCGCTATCGCTTTCTTTTGACAGGAAAGTGGGAAAACATCGTGTCAAAAAATTTCTTCAAACCATTTCGGATATCTATCAACTCCACTTCAAGCTTTTAAATTTATTGCGTTACTCGATTATTATGTCTGATAAGCTTTTTATTTCAAATATTGAATCATTAAATTACCTATAAACAGATTATATCTATGCACGATTATTTACATTACGGAGAGTGGGTCAGTAAATCAGAATTGTTGTTTATCATAATCCGTTATAACCTAAATAACATTTAGATACATTGTTCGAAACTTCTTTTGTATCTGTCGATCAACTCATTGTGTGTAGAGAATGAAACGTGTAGTAGTCTTGTTAAGATCGAAGTTTTTCAATAAGTTTATCAGATCAATTTCTGGTTCTCGCATTTCTGAGCTACAATCTTTCGGGAAATTTCTTTTATCTACCGGTTAAATACTTTCTTATCATATTTCAAATTTGTACCTTGATTAGAAACTTCTTGGGGACAGTCGTACAAGCTTAAAAGTCATTGTGTGTGAAAATATAAATTTTATTTTATTGGTTAGATTTTAAAATATAATTTTACATTAATTGTTATATGAAATCCATTAATTCAGAATATAAAGTAAGGGTTATATATTTTAGTTAATTCCCATTATCTTACTGCGGTTGTAGTAAATGAGCTGGTTAGAATGACAGTGGTGTAAGTCCTCCTAACTTAGTTTTGAGTAATTGAAGGTTTTCTAAAACCGTCTGCAAGTATTTCAGGTCAGTAGACATTTTTGAGGCTGCTCCTAGTGGTCAATTATTGTACTATTGAATTATACAACTATCATACTAAACAGAGGAATTAGAATGGAATCTAAATCCATGCTTAACTCAGATTGTACAATTTTGTGTCTTACACCACTGTCATTCTAACCAGCTGAAATGTTAAACACTTATGTATTTAAACCTTTATAAAGCCGTGGTAAGTATACTTACTATCAATTCTAACCAGCTCAAATGTTAAACATTTATGTATTTAAACCTTTATAAAGCCGTTGTAAGTATACTCACCATCAATTCTAACCAGCTGAAATGTTAAACATTTATGTATTTAAACCTTTATAAAGCCGTGGTAAGTATACTCACCATCAATTCTAACAAGCTGAAATGTTAAACATTTATGTATTTAAACCTTTATAAAGCCGTGGTAAGTATACTTACCATCAACTTCATCAATTTTTAAATGTATTTTTTAAGGTTAGCATAAGTTCTCGCCAAATTTTTCAATGAAACAAAAACCTAGTTGTTCCAATTTCTTTCCTCAAACCATAACGAAGTGTCTGGACTTGATAATTAATTATTAATTTGCAAAATTAATTAATAAAAAATTAATATTATCGAATACGCAAAATGAATTTCTTTTCTTAAATGAATTTCAATCCCAAAGCCATTTTACTATAACACTACTAGAAAAATATGGCCCTTTAAAGGGTTAAAATGTGCCTATGATCCTCTTATTTCCGTATTTTTACTTTCTTGTGTATGGAGTACACAAAGAGAAAGTATTGTAATCGTCAAAAAATTGATCTAGATTTTGATATATCTTGGCATTTTAGATCTCTCTTTGTCCGAAAACCATTTTTGGATTTAAGTCTGTTTGTCCTTCGTGTATGTGAACACGATAACTTAAAAAGACATTGAGCTTGATGAATGAAATTTGGTATATAGTCATTATAACAAAATTGTAGATCTCTGTCAAATTTTGGGTTAAATCCGGTAAAGGTTTAATTTGTGTGTGTGTGTGTATAAAGACAATAACTCCAAAATGCTACAAGCTAGATAAATGGAATTTGGTATGAGGTTTGGACACTAACATTGTAAATTGTATCAAATTTTCCACAAAATTCGTCAATGGACAATTTGTCTGTTCATACATCTATCTTTGTGTGTGAGAACACAATAGTTCAAATATCGAAGTAGCCAAACTACTGAAATTCGGATGTGGTGTTTACATCAAAATTGTGGATCCGTATCATATTTTAAGCAAAATCCTTCTGCTTGAAGAGGTACATTTCCAAAATACACACGCGATTCTCCTCACTTTATAATAAGCTAAATCCAAAATCCGCATATTGTGGAAGTATACGAGAAGTTGAGGGGAGACACTTCTACTGGTTCTTGAATATTTGTTCAAAATCTCATTGATCACTGTGAGAACCAGCGTTCATAAATTTTTTGTTTGATTTTTATTGTAGACCTTATTTAAATTTTTCTAAACTCTTATCTTTCTCTGTGTTTGTATGTATATTTATTTTGTAATAGTTAATGTTTCGACATTAGAATTGTCGACATTGGCTTCGGTAGGAATTTGTTTTAAATTGTAATCTTCATTTAAAAAAATTGAGTTATCTTTGAAATCTTCCGCATATATTGGGCAAAATAAACCGTTAGTGTAAAATCCTGATGAAAATGAAACATCTAGTTTCTCAATCATAATTAGTTTTTCACTACAAAACATTTTGTTTCCCTGATGAATATTTAAAAAATAGCTGGAGAACGTGTAACATATTACAGAAAAATAAAATTGCTCTATGGAGTCCATTGGTAATTTCTTGGGATATCTATACCTGAGTTTTATCATATTTTTTTAAAAAAATTAGGCATATGATCGATGATGATTTTTAAATAGTTGTTCAACGCATCCATCATAATTATTCAGTGTGGTATCTTAAAGAAATTATTTGCCCACGCCATCATTTTTATTAATGAAAAAAAAAGCAACGTGGTTACACTCAACCTACATAGATCTCCAATAACCCGAATCATACATTAGTGCTGTCATCCGATGAATCTTGATCAACCTGTTATCACGACATAAATACTCAAGTAGTTAATCAGAGTCATCACTGATCCCCCAGTGACACATCTAGATTTTACTGTAGATGCTCTTTATAACCACCGTGACAAGATGGGTTGTAGTTAAAAACCATTCAAACAAAACCGGGTAGTCACATTTTTTCATTGGTAAACTGTTATGATGTCATCACATTTACGTAACAGACTATTTAATCATAATTTAATTCCGCTTAAAGTAAAGATATTTTACTGTTCAGCAACGGATTCCGAGACTAGCACTTTTGGACCATTTTACACCGGAAAGGGGTGTCAGTCAACGAGTCATATGAGCGCATTTCCGGAGTTCTTTGTTAGATCACGCTCACTCAGTAAAATGTAAACATCAACCTTCCACTCTTCACTTTCCCCCTATTTTGATGAAACTAACTCCTCCCGGCGCATGCGCAAAAGCGCGGAGGGTTTCCGAATCCGTTGCTAAACAGTACATCCTTTTCTGAACTTGATTTTTGAAACTGAATGTGTTATTAGTTTCGATTGATTCGTTAAGTCAGGACGAATTTTATTTATTTGCACCTTTTATTTTAATGTAGAACTTAAATTGTTTAGTTTCCAATGTGTAATTTTTATATTCCAATTGAGTCAACCGAGTCATTATTTTCTGTTAAACGCTACTAGCAAAAAAACATTTCTATTTTATTAATAGTATGGCAGTATGGATATTTTATGTGAGGTGGTCATCTGACTGAAAGTTATCTATTGCTATCATTGGAATCAATTCGTGCTCCCATACTCGTAAAGTGTACCTTTTCGATTTAATTTTGGAATCCACTGTGCGTAATGTTAAGCGGGCCATTCACATTTCATCCAAACTGGAATTTTTGGAACAGGATAAGGAAAAAGCAATCTTCAGTTTTAAAAACCGACGGAAATTGGCAAAGCTGGAATCCCAACGAACTCAAAATCCAACACTTTATGCGCCGCTTCCAATTTGGGGCTCAAGCGAGGGTAGCGGTAAGATCAAAGGGTCTGCCTAGATTGTGACCTTGCTTCGAGGATTGAAATGAAACTCGAAATATCCCGTGTGGGGGGAACAGGAGGGTGGGTGCAACAAGGCGTCTCAAAACAAAATAAAAAAATAGTATTTATATGCAGATTGGATGAGTCTTGCTTTGAAGTCGGGAGGAGGAGTAGGAAGGGGGGATCGAAGATCGGTGGTATCGCACTTTGGAGCCTCAAGTGAATGACGTGCCTTGTTTTTCTACTTGAATGGGTGGGGAAAAACCATATGCCATTGTCCATTCATCTAGCTCCTTGCGTTTTTAAGCAGTCCGAAGTAATTCCAAAGATGAGTTTTTCGGGAGGTCTGAGGCTTGGAGATTCATCAGAATGTTGATGTTGAATTTTTTAACATTTACAAATTTTTCACTTTGAATACTTCGTCTCGACGTCTTTTTGTAAATGGTTTTGGCTTCGCATGTAAAAGTAAAACAACGTGTTGTTTAGATGTTTGTTGACATGCGCACTTATATTTATTATATAGATGATATGACATCACATGAAATTACTTTGTTGATTAAGGAATGTCAGAATGAAGCGTGCTCAATGTAAGAAACATTTAGCGCTCTCATTGCCTTAACACTCTCATTTTGTGATCTTGAGAGGATGTTATAAACTATATGAAAGCTGTTACAGAATTTTTCTTTTATCAAAATAGTTGTTATATTCTGAAAAAAGGAAAAATTCTACACTTCTCTTCATCAGACATGCATAGGTTGGATATTTGGCTTATTTTAATAAACGGTCAATTCATATGCATGTTTTATGTTGATACAACCATTAACTGTTCTTCCTGGACCCTGAAATGCCACTGGTACAAACGCGATTGTTATAAGCATAAAAGAACTTTATTGTATTAAATACAGGTATTGTACAGGTAGGTAATTGAATAACTGCTTGTAGGTTCAACAGCCTCGTTGTATTGAGTGAACTGCTGTCTCAAAAACACCAGTAAAATCATTATGCTCTTTTCCTGTTACGGATCAATGGATTTTTTGGGAAAAAAATGCGAACTTTTATACAGTGAAAAGTTAATTAACAAAACTGTGTAGTATTTTATTGTGTTCAAATCATTTGTTCCGATCTTGAAAGCACGAATCCTTAATGGTGATTTCAACGTCTTGATTTCACGTGAAACAAATAGCAATCCATCAAATTAGACATTATAAATTATCTATTCTCGTTAACTAGAAAAACTGTCTCTTAGCATGTTGAAAAAAGATGGATCGATTTATGAGAGAAACAAGAACATACTCTGAAAAGAAAGAATGCTAGGAATTTAATAAAAATCTTAATGAGCTTTTGATGGGAGTAAAATTAGTCTTTTAGAACTGAAAGTCATTATCAAAAATTGATAATAAAACATCATGGATTTTGCTTCTTTTTTTTTAGTTGAATAAAAATGCGTTCTTCAATGTTATTTTTCATTTCTCATTATTTTAATTCAACAGATTATATCAAAATTGGCTATGATGGTAAGTCCATCTATAAAACATTTGTGCTGGTCAGTCATTAATAAATATATGAATTTATAATTTTAAAATTGCTTTTTCACGAAACTCAGTGTTATATGGAGGATTCCGAGTTAAAGTGAACCATATTCATGAGATTCATTTCTGAGAAAACTAATCTTAGAATTGATTACCTACATTTAAAACAATAATGGACTTCTAATTGCTCTTTCTGCCTGGTGGATACTAATTGAACTATGGACAGAAAATATAATACAGGGTGGTCATAAATTATTGGACCCATTTGAAAAATTTAAAAAAGACTGACTCATTTTAAAAAGTTTCTTTTCAGATAGGTAACGCTCCGTTACGGTGAGATTTTTGAGAGTCATTATCTGCGAAACTATTAAAGCTAGAAGAAAAATAAAAGCATTTATTTGTAGTGAATTTCGCGCTCTTTAATTCGTTACATCAATTGTAATTCGAAAACTAAATAGTTTTCGAGATATTCAAGAAAAACTAAAAAAGGAAACCAGAAAATGCCCATCGGTTTCTGCTGATCGGTAGCTATTGCGTATGGAAATCTCTCGCTGTAGCAAATTTAGAACGCCGTAATGGAACGCCATCAATCTATAAAAAACAAACTTTTTTATTTGCTCTCTCATTAAAAAACGCAGCTGTAACGTTATTAGTTTTTTTTAAATTAATTTTTGAAATGGGTCCAATTATTTATGACCACTCTATACACTTCCATCGCAGTATTAGTACAAAATGGGCTAAATGTGGACTTGGTTCATTTTAACTCCGAACCTTCCACATATGAAACGAAAATCGACTTTACTAAGTAGAAAATATGTATAGATAGCTCATAGGTGCATGATGGGCGATATAGTTAGTTAAAGAACTTTTAGAATTGTGCAGAAAGTTTCTCAATTGTCGTCACTTGAAATTTAATGCAGGATTGAAATTAAAGAACATCTGTTTCTGACAGATAACTACCTTTTAATTTCTTTTGCTATTGTTGTTTATTTATTTAATTTACAATATTTTAATTGCCAGAAATACATTATTGGAATTACTGACATTTCATTGTAATCTGTATTTGTTAGGGAAAAGATCTATTTAGAAAAAATAACAAATAAGGTAAATATTAAGTAAGATTAATGTTATACGTTAGCGTATTGAGCTGGTATTTGTTGAATAAAACTGTTAAAATTTATAAGTGTCAAGAATTAATACCTTTTACTGTTTCTTAAATTCATTTTGTAAAGTCATATTAAATAAATTGAGATTATTGAATATAGTGTTTAGATGCAATTGAGATGAACTTGATGGAAATGTCTCATCTTCGAACACCTAATTATGGAGCAATTATTACCCTTACTATTTTTTCAGATGTTTTCTGAAGTGGAACTAGATAGATATTTGATAAAATCTAACTACAATAATGGGGAGGAATCCAAAGGGGAAAGTATTTTGGAACACATGTTGTGAATCAATATTAAATAGGGGAAAAACGAAGATAAGAGTAAATATTTGCCAACTTTTCATCCAGATAAAAATTTTTAACGCATCCTGAAATTAGCATAAACTCCTTAGTGTAAATATTCGGTGCCATGAACGAAAAATAAATATTAAATGCGAACCTTAACGTTTTACTGAATTCTTATAATTAATCAAACATGGTAATATGCCATTTGATAGAGGAAGTGGAAAGAAATCAGTGTTATATCTTTATCTTGACATATCGTAACCTGTCATCTGGGTATGCCTTTTTTGTACGTCTGCGTCGGATTACAGAGAATTTAAATACCAACATGACTGGGTAAATCCAATTGAGATCGGCTGTTCATTTTCTAAAACTTTCACCAGATATTTTTTCGTCTTCAGAGAAATCTAGGCAAGTCTGTGCAATAATTATTCAGCTTATTTATTTCAGGCAAAGTATCCGGAAAAGGATCATGTCTCATATACGTAAAGACATTCGCAGACTCTTGTAGAATATTTCAATCCCACGCCGCAATCTTTCTCGTAAATGGAATGCAAACGTTATGAGTTTTCGAAAGTTGTTTACAACGCTTTGAGTGCATTTACGGGCTCCATGAAAGGACTTCATCAAACTGATATGGCGTAATGAAATTTTACGTAATTGATCCAAGATCCTCGCTATCTCTTTTCCTCCCCAAGATTTCCTATGTCGTCTCACAATCTTGGAAAAAGAATTTCTTTCCTTCCCCTTTTCTAGATATGCCGTAAATCTTGGAGTGTCATCTCACCATCCGCTTGTCGGCCTTTGCGACGTCACCAGATGAAGGCAAGTTGCCAACCAAGGATACTAAGTTCTTGGGAAAATGAAATAAAAACTCTTTCTGAGATGAAGTGTTGTCTAGTATTTCATTTCTTTTAGTAACATCTGAGATAATTGTTTTTCCTTTTTAATCCTGCTATCGAGAGATTGGCCTTAATACTTTAACCTCTACATGGTTATATTTTTGGTAGAAATATGGTATTGGATGCCGACAAAGGATTTTTTTATCTTGATATTCGCTGAATTATTCTCGGCAAGCAATCTAGTTCTAAAGATGCTTTTCAAATAAAACTTAAATTTACTTCTTTTTTTTAACACATATAATTCCTTAGAAATTTTAGTGAAAGAAGTTGTCTAATTAAATTCGAGAGTTAGAATGAATTCACTAGAAATTTGATATATTTAATGTTTTAGATTTTTTGAGGATATCACTTTTAGGTTAACATAGGAAGAGGAAGCATTTACAACAGCAATTAACTCAATTTTGATAGCTTTAATATATTTTCAGCTGGGCCTCGTGGCAGTCTCGGTTTTGGGATCGGAGGGTGACCGATTCAACACCCGATTCCATGGCAGAACCTCCGTGTATACAGGCTTGGATCATGTTAACTCTTTGGGGTAAAAGATAATAAGATGCAAAATTATCCACGTGTGAGTGTAAGGATTGATTTAGCGCTTTAGGAAGCTGAAAAATATTGTTATTAATTTGTTTCAATTCCTAACTATTAATCTGTGTTTTTTGGCTATTTTACGGTTTTTATAATAAGCGCTATTCAGCAAGAATGCGTAAAAGATTCATCATTCAGTGTGGTTCAGAAAACAACCCACCATGCTTCAAAGAGTTCAATCCTACGAGAGTACTCCTAATGTTGTGGTGCGGAATTTTCGGAAAGTGATACTAGCTCATATGTCTCCTCGCCATCTTTTTACCATTGTTCAAAATGGCGAAGTCCTTTCCAAAATAGCCCGTGAGTAGCTTCAAGACGGAAATGTTAACCTAACTAAACTAAACTCAATAATGCAGCTTTGAAGGACGCAGTGATGAATTCTGCTTGTCGGAGCAATGTATTTCGAATCTATACACATGATAAATTTAAAAACAGTAATATTTTGTTTTGCAATGTTTTATTGTTTTTTTATTTAAAGATTTATTTTTGTTGAAATATCATTATTTACTAAAATAATAATTGATATTGAGATAATATATAATTTCTTCCTATTTTATGCAGCATGTTAAAAATTTAGAAAGAAAATGCAACTTAATTATTAGTTCGATAATTTTATATGTATTGGACGTTATTTTATAATTGTGTTAATAAAATTATTTTATGATCATTTTATTTAAAAGTTATTTTATCTTATTTGCTACTACAATTCATACACTTGTTATATAAAATTTTTATATCATTCAATAGCTTTTTAAAAGTCCTGACGTGAAAAAAATTATAAATAATTGAAAGAATAAAACTGACCTTTCTTTATTTCCACATTTCTTTAAAATTTGTGAATACTGTCTCTTGTAATCTATTTGCCAAATTGATAAATCTTTAAACTGGATTTAATTTTCAATTCTTTTGCACAAATATAGAAATTATGGACATTTATTCATATGAACAAAATGACCCATACAGAACAAATTTCTACATTCGTTTAAAGAGTCTTTTAGGTCTTTATATCCTCCGTAATGGGACTTAACACATATACGGCATACTCAGAAGACAGATTAATAGATATATCACAAATTTCTAATGGAGTCAGAGATATTTTTCGATTAAATTTGTAGAGATAGAAATTTAGAATTTCTACATTATATCGTATTTCTTCAATTCATAATCTTATATTAATTATTTTTAATTCATAATTTGAATGCAAAAATGTTTTCCTTACTATATATTTAGTTTCTTTTGTTCCTTGATCTCATGCTGAAATGTTATAATGCAAACGGTACTTCACAACAGAATTATGTCACAAAAGAATATTTACTCGGATGAAATGAAATAACCTCTCTCATCGACTAAAGGACAGGGAGGTAATTTGGAGTGTTATTTAGAAAAGTATACCATGCTGAGAATATTAAACTGTCGATTGTGAACCCAGGTAGGGTTGCTTAGAAAGTATTGAGGTCTAGAAAATTGCCATTGGGATTTTTTTCTCTTTCAGACTTTTTAACATCTGTAAGTACACGGTGACAATTATTGAGCTATATGAAATAAAAAATAAAATTTTCAAAAACTACTGAGTTCAAAAATTTTATTCAAATTTTAAAAGTAACTACAGATATTCGGATTTAGTTTATGACATGTTCGATATGCTTGCCATTAGTGCCTATGACATGGCCCAGACGAAGAGCAAAATTCTGAAAAAATTGCTGAACTGTCAAGGCATCGACACGACCAGTTCTCTCGAAATTTTCAATCACATTTTTGATTGTTATAACACTTGTACCGGTTGTCTTCAGCTTGTACTCGATCGCAAATTTTCTTTGAGCCGCAATCGGGCTGTTATTGCTCGAATAGTAGGCCTTGGCGATCGATATACGCTCAGAAACTCTGTACTTCGACATTTTCAACGAAAAATGAACAACAATAAGAGTGCGCATGCTCAAAAAAATCCCAACATGTTCTGCATTCAACCGCCAAGATTTAACTGAATCTCGCCAACGGTTCAAAAGTTATCAAAGTTTTTTTTTTTCATATAGCTCAATAATTGTCACCCTGTAAAAATAGTTAAGAAAATGAACATGGCTCGAAATATATCATGAAAATTTGTTAAATACCTTTTTGAAAACAATTTTCATTTAGTTATCAGTATTTGATATTTTGTGGTCGTGGTAAAATTTTCCTTTCGGGAATGGAGTCACGAAAATGATTCCCAACCAAAAAGGAATCGCGCGTGAAAGAAACTTAACTCATTATTTACCATTGCCCTTTTTATTAGACGCTTGGTTTTATTTCTTTTCCCTAAGCAGTGGAATGCTTTTCTTTGATTGTTGTTACCTGATGTTGAACTGACTGTTACAAACTCAATAAAAATAATTTTTAATTAAAAATAAACTTAGTTCTAACTAAAAATTAATTAAGGAATCTTATTTAAAAATTTCAAAACAGTGTCTCCTTTCATATTTCACTCATGTTATCACATTAATGCATTTTTTTTTGAAAAAGTAGAATAATAGAGTTTTGCCATCTCAAATTGCTATATTATTGTTTAATTACATGAAAAAATAAATAAAATTATAGAATCAGAAATTAAAATTATATTATTAGGAAGTTATACTTAAAGATGTTATTTATCACATAGTATTGATTTGTGTTTGGTTGAAAATATTACTAGAGTTTGGTTTAATCAAAATTTTGGTTTAATTTGGCTTAGTTAAAGTTTGGTTTAATTTGAGATTTCAAACGTTAAACATTTCAAAAATAAATTATAAAAGTATTTGGGAATGTAATTTTCAAATGTTCTGCATAATTACTGATGATAAATCTATTGAATTAACCGAAAATAAAAATTAAGTATAATAATGTGGGTATCTGAAATTAATAAAATTTAAGTAAATATTTAAGTAAATCGATGTGTAAAAATGATTCATAATTTTTGTTTAATTTCTTGTTTCAAAACTTTTAATGGCCTGGTATTCATCGTCTGATTCAAGAATTATTTCTATTATCCACTACGTCTGTTTACAACGTCCAGCAGTTTTCTTTAAGATTTTAGATGAAAACCTAAAAAAGTAGACATTTCACCTTGCGTGAACGTGTTTAATAAGATTTTTTCTGCATTATTAATTTCACAGTTTACCTATATTTGTTTTGTCTTTAAAAGTCTCCTTTTATATAAACGTATATGAACTCCTGATGAAAAACAAAATGGCGATCCGCCTTGTGTTCTAATAATGTTTATCTTAATCACAGAATAGTCTTCTTCCATCAGAAATATGAAAAGACAGACCGCATCAGATAACTTCGTCGCATATTAAAGGGAGGCTCTTTTTAAGTGTTCTAAAAATAGGCATCTTCCTCCATCCGTGCTTCAGCCTCACGTTCTCGGCTTGCCCATTCTGACGTCACTGGAACTTTGCCAAGATCTTAGCAGTAGAAGGTCTACGCTGAACGCTGTTTTATACTACCTGGGAGAAGAGCCTTTAACAAAAATAAGCACGCAGAGAAAATACGCGTGGAGTCAATTTGGGAGAGTGCTGACCAACACAATATGTGTTAGGTTGTGGCTATAAAAAGAATACCTTCCAGGAAGAGGAGCTATTGATTTTTAATGTTTTTCAATGGGTTAGCCGTCTGGCTGGAAAATGGTTGTGTGACAAGACAGTAGCTCAAACTTGGGGGCTTTATTTTTACACCAAGAACTGTTGCTTTTCTAGTGCTACCTCATTTTTTAAAACATTTTTATTGATTTCCCTCATAAACAGATCTAAGTTCATCCGCAGTGGCTGTTTCTGCAAGGAAGACAGTTTGTTTTGTAATATATGTGAAAACTAAATTAGGACGTGCTTAAAATTTTAATTTATTTAATTACCGTATATTATATGGATATTTTATTATTTCCTCTGTTATGGGAGTTATAACATTTTTCTTTGATGAATCAGTGCTTCTAATATCTTGTTGTTATATGTATCCATAAAAATATTGTGAAAATGTGTGTACGAAAATGGCTTTCTTTCTTTACTTCTATTTTCATCGTACACTTCAATCTGAATAATACTTCTTTTTTTTATTTAAATTCTCAGTAAATGTTTCGTACTATTTAGTTTTTCAGGAATTCTTGTATTATATTAATTATGTCTTTGCGAAGATTCAAAATGAAATTGTGTTTACTTATTTATTCTCATTCTTATAAAAAACTTCCTAAAAAAACTTTCCTTCTTTTATCTTCCGTGCAAAATTCAGAATTAAAATTTCCACTGTGGGAAGAATGTAAATATTTATTCTACATAAATGTCCCACTGTGCAACAAAAATTAGTCATCTAATAGAAATTAAACGCCTTAAATCGTAATTAACTGCATATTTTCTTTCTTTTACAGTTTAAGAAGAGGACCTGGAGCTAACGCTCAGGATCAAAGTGGTTATACTTCTCTCCATCACGCTGCTCTAAATGGCCACAAGTAAGTAAATTTCATAAAACTAAATTATTCCAGATTGGCTAATTAACAAATGAAATCTTTGTTTTTTTTATTTTTATTTAAATATTTAAGATTTCTCGCTAATTTTCAACATTTCACATGCTCTTGAAAGTGCTCTAAGCATTTATTAGAATTTCAAAATACTTGGTGAATAAAATATTTTTTTGCTTCACATTCTAACGTATATTGCTATATTTTTTTGTATTTCTTCTAATTTCTTATAAAGGTGTAACTTGATGTCAAATAATTCAAATTTTTATGTGAACGCAAATTTTTATTAATTTTTACGTAAGTATTCTATTTTTCAGTATGTATTTATTTCTGAATTCTACACATAAATTTAACTGCACCGCATTTTACTTATTGGATAAAATGCTTAGGAAACTGTGGTAATTAAATTTCATAACTAGCCTTTAAAACCTATGTATAGCAATTGGATTCAAAATTTTGTATTTATTTTTATAAATCCTGTAAAAATTTACAAACGATCAGAATGAATATTTATGTTCATTCAAAATGATTTATTTGCCGTGTTATTTTAGGCAGAACAACGCTCTTATATGTATGAATAAATACTAAGTGTGAAATGTATTTTTATAAACTATTGCCTATGTGTAAAGTATTTCAAAATACGGTGCAGTGGAACTTGGCTAATTCGGAATTGACGAGACCACAATAAAAATTCGATTCATACAAAAATTCGAAATAAGAAAAACTGGATCTAAAAAGGACTACAACAATAGAAAACGACAATATGACAGCAGAAATTTATTTTTAATATTGAACAATTTTAATTAATTATACATCATAAATAATTGAATAGTTAGTAATTGTAATAAATAAAGTGACGGTAATCATAATTTTAAAAATTAATACTTTTAATAATAAGTAATTGTAATAAATGTATGCAACACTTTGAATACTAAAATTTTACAATAAAACTTCTAAATAAACAATGCAAGTTACATCTAACGCGTTCAAAGCTTTTCAAAAAAAGGGGAAATTTTTTTTATTAATTTTTTGATATTACTAAAATATAACAGACGTAAAATATAACAGACACGGTGGACACAAGGCTTGGAGATTTTTAACTAACAAAAACAATTCAGAAATAAAACGGTTTTTTTATTTTTGATTTAGACGTCGAAATAATCAAAATAAATTCGAATTATAGATGATATTTTAACATTATGTTAACAGAAAATTCAAGGGAAGCAGAGGAAAAAAAAGTACCGCTTCTAAATACTATTTAATGTATCTCCTGATAATTATTTTAAAACTTCTGTTTCAAAAATACAGTACAATAAAACTTTGAGAACCATAACATCTTCTGAAAGATTTATCTATTCTTCCTTATTCTAAAAGCTACATTTATCCCGTTTATAAAATATTGCAAACCCCTTTGAAAGAAACAACGAGTACTCATCGTAAGATTGATAAGTGAAAAATGGTTTCAGTATACGTGAAATGTATGACGTGCTGTTGTTTGGAAGCATGCAACGCAGAGAATATTGCAAATCCCTTTTCTTTTTTCCATTCTATAGAGAGATCGTTTCGTTGCTGCTGCAGTATGAAGCCTCCACGAATGTTGTCGATCACAAAGGATCGACGCCGCTCCATCTGGCGGCATGGACCGGCAACACCGATATCGTTCGAATGCTCTTGGAACAGGGACCTTCCGTTCCTAACGTTAACCTCGCTGTAAGTTTCACTTTTAAATTTCGATTGATTTCTCTACTGCTAATACGATCTCTTTCCAGAGTGCCTTTGCTTTATCTATGAACCAATTCTACTGATTATCCTCTGCATTGGTTTCTTAAGGACATTTAAGGATATATGTTGATTTTATCCACGATCAACAGTGTCAGTGGGGCCCGGGAATATTCTTCGAAGGTTTGCTCACTCATGCGTATAAGTCAAGGTCATGGTGGTTAATGATTTGTACCTGCTCATGCCTTTCTTTATCTTAGATCTCAATTATGTCCTGGGGGAAAATAAAGTGATTGTTCCGCTGGAGCAATAATCGCTCGTCGGCGAACACCTGTCTGTGAAGGGACCGTAATTTGACTGTTAACTTTGAGGAGAGGAGTAACTGTGTTTCGTTTTTTATTCACAAGATGTTGCATTGGTAGAGTTGTAATGCATTTGTAATAGAGAGAAAGCACGTGAATTGTCGCACGCTCCGACAAAGGGCAGGGGTTAATTGCTGGGAGATTCTCGATTCCCACGGCCTTGACTTGGCTGCAATCGAAAGAAAATGTTGCAGTTTTATTTCGATTTTATTATTTATTTCATACCTGAAATTTGTTAAATCGTTTTATTGGCCATAATATAGACTCAAACTTTGTAAGAGGAATATATTTATATAGAAAATAAGCTGTGGATTTTTTTATGAACATTTTCTGTTTCACTCTATTCCTAGTGGCATTTCAATTATTATTTTAAATTGATTTTTTTCTCCTGTAATGCTCTAATGGTATTTTGAGTTACTATTTTAAGTTCTATGTAAATTAAAATTTTCATCTTTGTATGAATTGATGAGAGTTTTAAATTGTTGTTTTTGATTTGTTATCATCCGAATCTGAATTTTTTAAAATTATCTTTATTTGAAATTTAATTTGTGGTTTTAACTTTAGCTTTTCGTATTCCGTAGCATGGACGAATTTGGCTTTCTTGAACCATTAAACACTACCAATAAATCAATCAAGCATACTTTTTTATATTAGTTTTGATCCTTATAATCAATTTAAAATATGAAGTTCATGTATTTTTTAAATACCACGTTGTTTTTAATTCCCTTCACGTTTTAACCCACGCTGATGTTATATGTTTATCGTTATGATCGATATAAATATTGTTTTATTCTTAGTGTATTTAAATTAATTCAAAATATTCTGATTTAGAACATTTGTAAAAGTTTTTCTACAAAACATTATATTAATGAAATGGTGATTGTATGATTTGAATTATGCCACCAAGACTTTTGGTTTTGCGTTTAGTATTCTATTATGTGTATGATTGCTTGTTTGCAGTAATTTCTTTCATTTCTTTTAAATACAGAATCACGATCGGGAAACGCCTTTGCACTCCGCTGCTCAGTACGGCCACACAGAGGTCGTATCTTTACTGCTCAAGGTAAGGTTTCACATTTTTTATTTATTTTTTTTTTATTTATAGGTATATTTTGATTATATTTGTTTCCTATGGAACACAAAAAATATTTTTAAGTAATCTGTAATAAATTGTTGCTTTTCTCTGACACATATTCGCGACGATTTGGAACCGTTTTAGTATAGAATTCCAAACTCGGTGTTAAAATAAACAGAGGTGAATAAGGGACATCTGTAGCTGATGTAAATGAAGAGATTAAATCGGGAGGCTATTTTGATATGCATTTGATTACATTGTTTTAAAAATGTTTTAGTTTTATTTAAAAATGTGCGAAATAACAATATTTTCCCCGCTTGCAATATAAATAAAATTTATATCAGTATTTAGTATTTTCACATCAATTAAAAAACAAAAATTACAAAGGAATTAAATGAGCTTTGCAGCTTAGATAATTATTTCATTTGAGAAAAAATGAAAATTACTATATCACTGTGGGCTTTACCAACGATATATTTTATTCATATTTTTAAAACGTATTCAAGTTTAGTTTTTAGTTTTAGTTTTAGTTATATTAACGTCCCGTTTTGAAGCAACACGAGGGCTATTTTGGGACGGACCTCGTAATTTTGGACCATGGTCAGATGACGAGGACGACACTTGAGCTGGCACCCCCCTCTCCAAACTTCCAGGCCGTCCTGTGTATCTTTATGACTGTTGGCCGTCAGTGGCAGCGATTGGATGGCACTTTATAGATACTGAAAGTTTCCCGGAGTATAAGGCGCATAATACAATACCCGGAGTATAAGGCGCATAATACAATACCCGGAGTATATACAGTACCCGGAATATAATACAACAAAATTTCAAAATTAGTCACAAAATTACCTAGCTTTCTACTATACTATTTTTTTTAACTCCGAGTTTTAGGCAGCTAAAATAAAATAAGAATTCAATTTTTTCCTGAAAAAATTTGGAGCTGTGGGCAGTCGCGAATAGTAATACAGTTACTGTGATCATTTGGAACTGGGGTTCCCAAACTTTTTTCCCTCACGTAACCCTTGATTCTTCTTTTTGTTTTCGAGTACCTCCTACTATCAATTCCAACCCCCCCCCCCCCTCCCCAAGCATCCGTCTATGCAAAGAAGTTTTTATCCATAATGTTAAGGTTAGCTTAAGTTAGCATAAAAGTGAAATGACTCGAATTAATAACATTTGCAGAACTTATTTTTGATTTTATCTTTTATTCCATTTTTACAACAGTCTTAATTCAACACAAAAGCAAATAAAACCAGTATTGTAATTTTTATTAATACAATATTATATATTGTATTGCTAAAAATTACACTTCCTAATAATCAACTATTCAAGTGATATTGTTATTAAATACCAAGTATTCACTCGGAGAAGCAAAATTCTCTAGCTTTTTAATCCCTTATGTTTTCTTGTTTCTGCCATTAACAACTTTTATTTCGCGTACCACAAAATGGTCCTTCACGTAACCCAGGGGTACACGTGTCACAGGTTGGGAACCTCTGAGTTAGAAAATACCCATCACCGGCCCATGCACCAAAATCCCTCTCTTGGGAGATATGAGTCGTCATGGACGATGACAACACCACCATTGCTATATCCCCAGGGGAAGCGAGAGTCAACTTACTTATCTCGTGACTTCTAATCGGCGTACTCTTGGTGCCATCCTGCGGGTACGTGAAAGTATGGTAACTTAACTTTTAAAAAAATATTTAATCTTTTTTAATACTAAATTGAAACGTAAGCCGTTCTGAATTTTATCTTATTTGGTATGCAACAAAATATACGTATAAAAATAATTCAGATATGAAAGCAGAACTGGTATCTTCCAATAGTGTCAAACTAACTGAATGCTGAAGAAAGATTAAGGGATATAAGTGTTTGAACCTCTCTTTCAATTGTAGGAAACATAAAAAGTTATATTAACGTAAAGCAAACTTTAAAAATTCTTTGAATTATATATGCATATAATGACTACTGACCAGTGATGAGGGATTTTGTCGGAGCTCACGGTCTCTACGGACCACAGTCTCCGAGCCTAATATTTAGAAGAAAATTTGGGCATAACTCAAACTACTTTAACCTAATAAATTTACTTTCCGAATAGGGATAGTATGGCTGATGCGACCAGGTGTCCTGTAATAGCCGGGCCAGTCCCTAACTTCGACTGTTTGTCTCATATTTTACTTATAAGTGAATATCTCATATTAATAGAAAATTAATTAGGATTAATTAAAAGAGTTCAGTCCCATTTCCGACACTTGTATCTCCTAGAAAATTAGTCCTGGATTTTTTTAAAAAATGCCACATATTTGATTTGAATTACCTGGACTGTCCAATTTTGCAGTTATTAGTAAATTCTTCATATTGAAAAAAAGTGAAGTAGATTTGGTTTATAAAAAAGTTAGCTTCTGAAGATTCTCCTTTCCAACAATATATAAATGGTCTCCTTAATATGAGCAATATAGATAAATCATCTTGAATGAAAAATAATATAATTAATTGAAAAATATTTTACTTGTGCTTCGTTAACTTTTTCTGCTTTAAAATATTTTTTAATTAATCATGTCATTATATTTCTGATTTTCTATTTAAAAGAAATCTATTTTTGACTTTCCCCAGCGTTCCGATTTGAAGTTCAAACTTTCTGGTCACTTCAGCATAACTTACACATTATCTCTACTTTTTTCTTCTCGTTATCTTCATAAGCTCTTACTTAGTAAATAACTACTGTAATTCGATAATAACATTTTTTAAAGAAAACCTTTTCATAGTAATGAACGAAAAACTCTTAAAATGAAAATCCCTTTTTTCCCTTATAATCCTGCTACTTAAATTTCAGAGTGTGTTCCCAGCAACCGTAGATATCTTTTATCATTTGTGAAAAGAATTCTGCATAATATGTTAGGATACTTAAGGATTATTTTTTATCAGTCCATGCGGCTTTACCCATGCATCCAGTGGAACAATATGAATGAAAAATCTTTTAACGCCTCCGTAAGTAGCGCTCTCCATCTGGAAAGATCGTTTGCCCTTTTAAAGTCTCATTCATGGATTACCTATCGAAGCATGCACAGAATTATGCGTGATCACAGCGTTTCGTTTCAACTTATCATTTGAAGTTTGGTATTCTTTCCACTCTAATAGATAAAATAAGATGATTTCGTTCTACCGTGTTGTGATTATTCTAGTTATGCCGAAGAGTGTGTTTAAGCAGTCACAGATGCAAGCTTTCGTTTCTAATATATCTTCTTTTTTAAAAAATCTATTATTTAAGTTATTTTGCTCGTTAACGTCTTCTCAAACAATGACGTGTCTGACTCGTACACCGAATTACAGAATTTTTTTTTTATTTTTAACTGTTAATAAGTCAAAGTAGCAATTAATTTAAAGGACAAAATCATTATAAACGCTTAAGTATCCCAGGTATCTTTAACTATCTTATTATGGATTAAAATAACAATAAATAGACCAAATGGGATGTTTTATCTAATTAGGAGGTCAAATAACCGGGCAACGGAAAAGGTGGGTCAGTCTGCCCCAGAGCCCTATGGAGAGTTCTAAAATCGATTTTTCACGTTTCCATTGTCGGGTTAAATGATAAGTACTGGGATTAAAAATAGAAAATAATTCCTACATTTTAAATCTTAAGAAATTCTTAAAAATCAGTCATGGAAAGCGAATCTCCATGACCATATTTTTAACCATTAGATTCGGTTTGTTAAATTTAACCTAATTTAACCAATTTGTGAATCCACCCCTTCGAAATGAAGAAGGCAAGGAGGAGGACTCCTGAAGTTACGAACAATCTCCGTCTCTTTCCATTTTGGAATATCTTGATTAAGAAAGACTTGAAATATGAGAATAGAAAGTCAAGTACTTATTTACGTGACAACTCAAACTGACAGTAAATAGAAAGCTATAAGCGAGCGAACCACCGATGGATGACATATTGCGCGTTCCTACACACCTGAAGGTTTAAGAAAAATCTCTCACAAAGCTTTCATTTTTATTATAGAATGTTATTTCCCAGAATATCGATAATTCAAGTGTAAAGCTATCTTCTTTTCAAATATATCAATTACATTTAAATACAGTATGGTCATATTCAGGACCATTTAACAGAAAGAATGTAATGATGAAACTCATAGCAGCCCCAATGTTATGAACTTCAGCTGTCAAGGACTACAAAGCAAGATTTTTAGTTCCCCGCGCTGCATAGTAAATAGTCTTTCCTGGTGACGGCTCGTATCAGCGGCTGCTGTATCAGGCTCCCCTTAGCAGATAACACAGCACCTTATCTTAACAAATCGTGGCAGCCGGTCATTCGAGTTAATCCGAGAACCCTCGATGCTGGGACGGAATTGATTTCATAGTTTCCATTTTGGAATTAAGAGTGAAATTACATGATTAACCCTCTGTTAGTCGCAATATTTAATAGATACGCATGCAGTCTGCAACCTTTAAATACTTTTAAGGAATTACAATTTGAATTTTTCTTACAGAATACTCATTTACATTCTCATTAGGAATAATTGTTCTAGTTGTAAAGGAAAAATTATCAAAACCGTATGGACGTATCATTGAATAGATTTTATTTCAGCAGGATATTGCGACCATTTAAAGATCAAAATGATTGCGTCTAACTGTGTGAAATATTTATTTATCCTTAATTTTATCTTCGTCTTTGGAATGGTAAGTTCTTTCCATTGGTTAACATGCGTGCCATTAAATCTTTAAGTTCTGAAGATATGATATATCAAAAACTTAATATCAAATTCTATCATAATACAGCAAATCTTCCGTTTCAAAGTGTATGTTTCTTCTGCTTCAGCATGAGGCCGATCCGAACGTGAGAAATCTAAAGGATGAGTCCCCTCTGGATCTTGCAGCCCAGTATGGTCGACTGGAAACTGTCCAGCTGCTCGTGGACTCAGATCCTTCATTGCTCAAGAAATGCACTACGAGGCATTCGCCACTTCATTTAGCTTCCAGGAATGGGCACAAGAACGTGGTCAAGGTCTTACTGGATGGAGGGTTCGATGTAAATTATACGGTCAGTACCACATGGTTTTTTTGCGAAAGGTTTCAGTTAGTCAAATCTCTCTCTTTTTTTAAAAAAAAATCTCTTTTTCTAAATTTCGTTATTTAACACTTTGCATGTAAGATCCCAACAGATATCTTTAAGTTTGCTCTTTTCCATCCATGAATTTGGTTATCTATAAAAGGGAGAAAAAAAAGGATGTGGAGTGCTTGTTCAGCAACAATTTTGATGTTCCGTTTTTCCTAATTCGTATGTTGTAAAAACAATTCCGTCCTTTCAAAGCGTATTTCAATTAATTTTAAATATTTCTTCTCCCTATTTTCTACTCGTATAAAAAAATTAAAAATAAACCGCCTCAGACTTCCTTAGTTCCACTCACATCCATCCCAAACTGGTCAGGAGCGATCTACGCTCTAGGAACGAGGATGTGACGTGGCGTAGTAATAATCAGTTAAATCTGTTGAGAAAACTATTTTCTTGTGAATTTTCTAAATTCCTAAACAAATTTAGTTAAATGTGTTGATTTAGTTTAGTTCAGTTATATTATCGTCCCATTTTGAAGCAACACGAGGGCTATTTTTGGACGGACCTCGTAATTTTGAACCGCGGTCAGATGTCTAGGACGACACCTGAGCTGGCATCCCCTCTCCAAACTTCCGCACCACACCAGCGGGAGGACGATTGGCTCCCTGCGTATGATTTAAGGCCCAATACAACACGGATGTTCAGTGGAATTGGGTTTCGAGCCTGGAATCTTCCGGTTCCGAGGCCGACATCTTACTACTAGGCAATCGCGACCTCCGTTAAATGCGTTGAAGTAAATTTTTTGGAATCAGAGAATTACGGAATTATAAATATTTTATTCATTAATATTTGCGGATGGATTTGGTTATTATAATTTTAGTCATTTATTTTCTTAGGCTGAAAGTGGGAGCGCGCTTCATGAAGCAGCTCTGTATGGCAAAGTAGAAGTTGTAAAATTGTTACTTGATTACGGTAAGTTGTTTCATTCACATTCGACTGGTAGAAGAATACATTGCATTGCTATTATTAATGCTTTTTAAACGGTTAACCAAAAGCAGTATAACATTAATGAACTGATTTATCTGTTTCTTTACAGGTATTGATGTAAATTTAGAAAATAGTTCTAAACGAACAGTATTTGATCTCCTGGAAGATCTTAATACTACCATTTCGAAACAAATATCCAGGATTATTAGAGGTAAAGAATAGTTTCTTTCGTAGAGCCATTCATTTCGGTTTTGTTGTCTTCTGAAGGTTTCTGAAAGGAAATCCTATACTGTTATTACCGAACATAAATTTCCACGTGAATTTTTCCGAATTTTACAACATTATAACACTTACGCTATCATGCAGCAATCGTGAATACATATTGCTTATTTTGACACTACGTTACATCATATAGTTTTGATTTTAGTTTAATATATTTTTAAAATATAGCACATATGAATCTTCTAGAGTATTTTATACCCGAAATTTAAAATATAAATTTTGAAAATATTTCTAGATCAAACACCATTACTTAAATGAAATCGGAGGTGGAAGCTCTTTATAGTATATAGGAAATTAGCACATCATTGGAAAGGATTTAGTTTTCGGTTGACACATTTACTATTTGTCTGTAAACAGTTGCCTACTTTAATAAAAAAATATTTTTTTTTTAATTTAAAAAAATTTAAGTAAATATTAAACTCCAATATTTTGCCATTCATTTCCAGATCATACTACAGTGGTGGGAAAAGTTGATGACACCAGCAAGTCTCCGTACTCGACGTCTCCTCCTTCTAGTTTCAGCTCGGTGTCAACTTTCGTTCCTACCCCCGAGAAACAGAGCTCCCTCCTTCCTCTAGTCAGAAGTGGATCCCCTATGTCCGAGACCACAGATACCATGTGTTCCTACAACAGCAGCAAGCGATCTTCCACGTGAGTTCACAACGCTTTAGATCTCCGCTAAATTAATAATTGCATTAATACAGAATCCTGTTGTAGAGATTTTAGAGGCCTGCGCTGGTCGAGTACGAGAGGTTGATGGCTTTTGACCTCTTTGCCATCAATGATCTGTCTGAGTCTTGCATCGATTTACGAAGTGTTTGATGTTTAAATTTGTAATGAAGTCAAAGTAGCAAGTAATATAAAAGACAAAATGACGCTTGAGCACACTGAAGTATCTCAGGTGTCTCTACTGTCTTATATATACACTATATGCCCAAAAGTATTCGGACACTTTCAAATTTTCACATTTTTTAGAATTTCTCCGGAAAGGTTTAACTGACTGCCTTTAAACTTCAAACATGTGAAGAATAGACTATAACTCAGATTTTAGATTGACGATTCGGTCCTGAGGGCAATTAGGGGACCGTCAACAAACTAATGAAGACAAAAGCGTTTTTGGCCCACCCAGCTTCACAGAATATTCATAGCAAGATGAAACTTTCAGAAATGGCGATGTTTAATGTGCATAATATTTACAGGAATTTTTGTAAACTCAGCACAAATATTTGGGAAGATAAAAAATATAAAGGTTTTCTTAAAAAATCCCAAATTTTCTCACCTGTTTTTTGCTTATAACATGCATAGTTTTCTCTTATAGTACACGAAACTTACAGAAAGAATGACAATATATTAGAAAGGCGTTTTCTAAAAATTTGTAAAAGAATGTTTGAATATTACAGAAAATATGAGCATTTTTAGTAAATAATGTTTTACTGCGCATGCGCGAAACATGGCGTAATTTTTTTTTTCACATCTTTAAAGCCAGATATATAGGACAACTTATATCAAAAAATTCAGTTCAATATCATTAGTATTCAAAAAGATATCGGCATTACAACGAGCAGAATTTTAGCTCCTGTCGAAGAGAAGCTAAAAGATGATGGGTTGTACACAAATTAATATTTTTTAAAACTCATATCTTCAAATAGATATATTGAATTGTATAGTGTTTTGAATTTGCTGAATACTCATGAACACTTCTAATATTCGTAACAAATAAAAAGTATATATGTTTGTAGAATTATTAAAATATTTTAAGAAAAGAAATTAATTAGATAAAAAAATTGTTTCGCCATAAAAGAAATATATTTAAAAATATCGTTTGGCCGTAAAATTGTAATATGTAACTTGTTAATAATCATGTAAATAATATAATTAAAGTAATAAATTCTTTTTTATTTATAGTGCCTAATTAGCTGGAATTTAAGTTATGCACGTACTTGATAAGTGCTCATGGGTATTCATCAAATTCTAACCACTACACAATTTAATATAGCAATTCAAAGATATAAGTTTACAAAATATCAATGTGTGTACAGCCCCTCATATTTTAGCTTCTCTTCTATTGGAGCTAAAATTCTGCTCATTGTAATGCCGATATCTTTCTGAATACTAATGATATTAACCTGAATTTTTTTTTTTATATAAGTTGCCTTATATATCTGGCTTTAAAGTTGTGAAAGAAAAATTACGCTATGTTTCGCGCATGCGCAGTAAAACATTATTTACTAAAAATGCTCATATTTTCTGTAATATTCAAACATTCTTTTACAAATTTTTAGAAAACGCTTTTCTAATATATTGTCATTCTTTCTGTAAGTTTCGTGTACTATAAGAGAAAACTATGCATGTTATAAGCAAAAAACAGGTGAGAAAATTTGGGATTTTTTAAGAAAACCTTTATATTTTCCCAAATATTTATGCTGAGTTTACAAAAATTCGTGTAAATATTATGCACATTAAACATCGCCATTTCTGAAAGTTTCATCTTGCTATGAATATTCTGTGAAGCTGGGTGGGCCAAAAACGCTTTTGTCTTCATTAGTTTGTTGACGGTCCCCTAATTGCCCTCAGGACCGAATCAGCAATCTAAAATCTGAGTTATAGTCTATTCTTCACATGTTTGAAGTTTAAAGGCAGTCAGTTAAACCTTTCCGGAGAAATTCTAAAAAATGTGAAAATCTGAAAGTGTCCGGATACTTTTGGGCATATAGTGTATATTGGAATAACAATAAATGCCCCAAATACGATGGGTTAGGTAATTAAAAGATTAAATGAATTCGCATGTCAAGGAGTTAATGCATTTTAGTTGGTTTAGTTTAGTTAGATTTACGTCCAGTTTCGAAGCTATATGAGGGATTTTTGCGAGAGACTTCATAATTTTAAACTGTAGTCAGATGACGAGTTTAATTTAGCTAGTTATATTAACATCCCGTTTTGAAGCAAAACGAAGGGTATTTGGGGATGGACCTCGTAAGTTTGAACTGCGGTCAGATGACGTGGCCGACACCTAAGCTGGTACGTCCCTCTCCAGTCTACCACACCACACCAGCGGGAGGACGTTTGGCCACTTACGTGTGATTTAGCGTGCAACAGGCCAACATGCACGCCGGGCCTTTAATAGAATCGGATTTATAGAACCTGGAACCCTCCGGCCTCAAGGTCGAGACCTTACCAATAGTCTACCTTGGCCGGTCAGATAATTAGAATAATTTTCTGAAATTTAAACGATAGGTGATTTTAATTTAAATCAGTTCGACTGCATGGCGCTTGTAAATCAAATATGAAAGCACAAAATTAGACAACCCTGAAAATAACACAATAAATAAATTCCGCAATCCCTCAAACTTGTGGGGCCCCTAGGCAATTGCCTATTTGATAATTCGGCCCTGTGATCAGAGTTGCATTTGGAGCTTATAGTAAACAAATGAAGTGACTCTTTTCAAAAATTAATAATAAAAAAACTAAAAATGTTAGAACTGCGTTTTTTTTTAATGAGAGAGCATCTCAAAATTTTTTTCAGGTAAGTAACATACCATTTCGGTGGTGTAGGGAGTCATAAATTACTGGAAATCAAAAATTTGTTTAGAGCCATCATCTGAGAAAATATTAAAACTGGAAGAAAAATAAAAGCATGTATTTGTAAGGAATTTTATTTTCTTTAATTTGTGAATTCACATATAGTGTGAAAACTGAAGAGGTTTCGTGATATTCAAGAAAAACTAAAAAAAGAAACCAGAAAACATGCATCGGCTTCTGCTGATCAGTAGCCATTGCTACGGTTTTCTCGCTGTAACAAATTTAGAACGGTATAATGCCGCGTTACCTTTTTGAAAAAAAAACTTTTTAAGTTAGCTCTTATTTAAAAAAAACCCGTAGTTCCAACATTTTTAGTTTAAAAAAAATAATTTTTGAAATGAATCACTTCATTTGTGTACTCCCTATATTACTTCTTCCTCTTTTCATTAGTGGGGACCTTTAAGCGTTCCTTTCAGTCTGATCTAAAAAAATCATGTCAGGGTAGAAACAGTGTGTCAATAAAGCAAAATAGTCACAAAAATATCTTGAATTCTTATATGAGGTCAAAGTTCTTTAATTTTTTTGAACGACAACAAATTATTTTTGAAATCAAGGCTGGGCGAAAACTTTCATGCCCAAGAGTAATGATTCTTAATCTCCAACTAATTATTCTCCTCTCAACCCTTTTAGGGCCGAACGACGATATATCGCTGTTCTCAACACTTGCGAAAAGTGCCACCGACGATATATCGTTGCGTATGCGATGGCGCCTTACTATTCGCATCGCGAGAGAACTATATCTCAAAATAAATTTATAAAACGTTATAAATTATTTAATTTCTTTGCAAAAGAGTTGAAAACATTGTTTATTAATTAATTAAAATTAGTTTTGTGGTCCGATATTAGTTATTTTGTTACAAAATTATTGAAAAAGCAATATTTATACTTCATACTACGTGATCTATATAAAGCTATGACCAAGCGATGATTTTTCTTATGTGTAAATACTTTTTGTGAAAGAGAATTGATTTTTCTGTTTTCATAATGTTTTATATTTATACTATTCGTATGATTTTAAACAAATATTGAAATACAATTGGCATTAATTTATTTTTACTTTATTTCATAATATGCTCCTTTTTGAATTTTGTAAACATCATTCTTATTTTATTTTTTACGAGCTTTTCTCCAAACTGTAGCAAATTCGTCAATTTGTTCGGCATTCTTTGCATAGGTACTATACTTTCGGTCGGCACTAAAAGGGTTAAACATTTTTCCCTGGATTCTATGTACTTAAGATTAAAATTAAGTTAAAATACGATTGTAAAATAACTATAATTTAAACAAGGCTTGTGCAGATTTCATATATTCTCTGCAATAATTTTTAACCATCCCTTTCAGAGCAATAAAACTACTGTAACTAGCTTTCACTCTCTTGGTCAGGAGCCTGTTTCCCGTGAGTTTCGCGAGCCTCTTCAAAATTCTTAACTAGCAATTTCTTGACTGTTGCATTCCTAAATTGGGATGTTAAAAAGTATAAAAAAGCCCGCCAATAATGTGACGCGCTCTGTCTACGATTTGGTGTTCACAGGTGATACGTACATCTTCGCTTCCAATGTTCTAAGTTGATCATGAATTGGAAATAGCTAAAATTTTGTCTAAAAAAATTGAATGCTTTGATCTTTAACTCTATGAGCCCTATACCGCCTCAAACCGCCCTATTCGACAGAGGCTTGGATTCGAGCGGTTTTGGGCGACTGAGTGCATTTTACGGGAGAAAAGTAGTTCCTTTCTTTGTTGACAATTAATCGCCCAAATACGGGTACCTTCTTCTGGAAATTCTGTAAAAAAAGGGAGGATTCCATTCTTTTTTGTGTACGAAAATTTACTTCAATTTTTGAGGTTCTGGAATTCTCAATCTGGCAGGGTTCAGAGAGTTAAACATCATGCGGAGATGTTTAATGCTTAAAGGAATGACTTCTTAAAAATTTTCAACTGCCAGCAAGATTTCATTTATGTATAAGTAATTATACATAAATGAATTATGTATAAATCTGCACTTTGCATATAGGCATCAAACATTTCAGCGCTGTCATAGACATTTCTGTTAAATCTTCTTATAAGTAAGCCTGGATTTTCGAAGGATTTCTTGTATAATAATTATAAAGCACTATGTGAGGAAACTTTTACTCCTGTTCTTCTCTTCCAACCATACGAATTCTTATTGACAAGTGTTCTTTCGTAATACATAAAAGAAAAAGATTGACATTGAATAATGTCATCTTAGAAACACGCCGTGGACTCCTAGGAGCCTGCGGACCACAGTTTAAGACTCTCGGCTCTAGAAATATTCTTTTGAAATATAACTTACAGACTTACGGCTGCATTTGCATCTTTGAAAAAGAAATCAGAAGAGTAACATAAACAAAATGTAGAAACCATATTATGTATCAAAGGAACCAGCTTTAATCGTATGCTGATCTCATGGTCACTGTTTCGTAACTGCTGCGCAGCTTGTAGAAGAAAGCGTCGTTCTAGTTTACAGTGAGGAGAAAAAAAGATAGTACGTATTTACCATGTCATTGGATCCTCGACAGAAGATCTTACTGTATTGTTAATTAAGCGGCCTTCGATACTGCATCAGGCTATTTAATTTTTTTGAGTTTTCGGTGACATCGGTTGATTCCTGAAATTTCAGACTTCGCTTGTCAAACGATTCAAATGTTCTAGTTGTTTTGATTTTTTGCTTCTTATTTTAATGAATTTGAAGGCAATTAGATTTCTTCATTTGGTGTCTGAACGTTATATCATGAATTTAAAAAAAGTTTGGAACTGCGACAGGTATAAAAAATGGTTACTAACGAATTTGAATGATGATTTTTAAATTTTAAATTTAATTTTTATTGCAGCAAGTAGTCAGATCGTCTATTTAAATAGTTATAAAATAACGTATTTTAGATAAACCCACATGATGATTGTACATAACGCAAATCATATAAGCCGTCTTATAAATCTTATTTTAGTTTTATTTTTTAAATTTCTAATGGTGGATGTTCTAATCCCATTTGGATTTAACATATCTAGCTAAGTCCTTGTGTCGAGGACTCATGGTAAAGGGGAGATATGGCATCTTCTGTTGCTCAAAGCGACCTAGGCATTGGTTGATGTAGAAGACTGACTTTAGCTTCAGTATTTATAGGGGTTGGGTGCCTTTCCGGATGCTTTTCGGGAGAAACAGGTCTACATTTGTGTTTCGCTTGGATGGAAAACCAGGAATGCCTCTAGTAGCCGCTCCGACCGCTGCGATTAATTCGTTGCTAAAACGCACACCGATCTACCAGTTTTTTAATAGTAGTGGCTATAAAGCTCAAGCAGTGGATAGAATTCATAATCGATTAATGTTCTTCAGCCATGCAGTGCTTCAATTCATTACACTACCAGTGTGCTTTTAAATTTATATTTCAGTTTTTAATTATTTATTGGTTTAACGCTCTGTATTTATTGGGGTGTGATATGTTTTCCAGAGCCAGCGACACTCTTCGGAAGTCGCAGGGTTCCAGTTCCGAACACTTGTCGATGAGCAGCCGAAGTCCATCGGTGTATGAGACTCCGCCGCTTCCGAGGGACTACGATGCCGCCTCCGTACACTCCACGTCCACGTACGAGTCTCGCGACGTCATCACATCCGTCACGGAAAGCCAGGGTCTCAGCACCTTTTCACCTCCAGGTAAATAAAGATCTTGTTACAGCTAGGAAATATTGTGTGATATTGGAGTACCAAATTTTAGAACTGGTAAATTTTAGCTCTATATCGCCTCTTAATGTTTCTTATAACCACGATTCTTCTTCAGAGCTGATTGAATTGCCAGAAAATTAGCCCGAGTTCCTGCAATATGCCTGCTAAGCTCTTAAGCAAGCAGTGTGAAACACTTCATATAACACTAGCACGCTTAACGACTAACAGAGCTAACGCTTTATAACTTTTGCTTCTGACACAGTATCTGCCCATGTAATGAAAGTTGTCAAGCAGATATTTTGTTGCAGGCAGTTTTTGAAGAAGCTATTAACTGGTAAAGTAGCAAAATCTATAAAATATAATTATGTTGTATTACGCAAATCTTAGATCGAAAGACCATATTGGATTTTCACTGCTATAAGCCTTGACGACTGATGTTTAAAACTCCACTATGCGGTAGAAAATTTTACTATTCTCAAGACTGCCCAAAGAATCTGAATATGGATGTAATAACTGAAAATGGAAAATTCATGAATGGTATTTTAATCTGTTTCATGAATATATAAGAAGTGTATTTACACATTTAAGAAAAGATTTAGGAAATCACAAAGTGAACGAATTATTTTGTAATATGTTCTACGATATGAAATTATGAATTTTCAAAGTAGTGTTTTTATATAAAATTAGAAGGGAATTTTATTTCTGCAAAAAGTGTATTTATTATAATGTCATATTGTGTAAAATTAATACTTTTGGTATATTTGTTTAATGTGGACTTCCGTTTCTTTGACAGATCCTCAGGGTCCTCCATCTAGAATTTCTGTACCACCTGGTTGGAAGCCTCTTGTAAGTCTTTTATCATTATGTGTTCCATAAAAGTTTATTTGGAATATTGGTTTTCATAAATCTAAATGCACTATAAACTTTTTCCGCTTAGCCACCTGCGAAACCTCCTCGTAAATCCATCACATCATTATCCCCCAGCGGAAAGACGCAACATCACATTCGGCAGTCATCGGTCACCTACGACTCCACGTCTCAAAACCAAATGATGTATGACCCATCCGACATCATGATGCCAAGGACTCCTCCCAGTGGCTTTGCCAACTCGGACTCCACTAGCCTTCACCACCAACAGCAACCAACCACTCTTTCATCTACAAGTCATTCGCAGAGTGCAACTTCGCAGCAGCAACAACAGCTGTCGAACGGTAAGCTAAGTGACTCGCCGTTCAGTGCCCTCTACGATGAAATGGCCAGTGGAAAAGTCACCAGTGGTGGTATATCGTCTCTTCTTGGTCCTAAGGCCATGCATCGCAGGCGGTTGACCGGTGAAGGACTGAGGCCCGACAAGCCTATACCGCCAGCCAAGCCAAAGACGCTAGATTTACGGACCAAACGGCAAACCATCCAGATTCCTTTGAGCCCAACGCACTACCAACAACCGCCCACACCGGACTTTCCGCCTCCTTCGCCTTCTACTGCAGCTCTGGGGATACACGAGAAGATCAGACCTCTCAGTCAGGTGGGTAGCGATCTTCTGAGGTTACCTAGGAAGATATTAGCCAATTTCAGGTATTGCTGATTTAGCAGCTGTTCGGAGAGTAGTAGTAATACAAAGCACCCTCTGCCGCTAGTTTATGCAGGAATAATTTTTTCTTGGATTTTTTTTGTTGAAGTGTATGAAAGCTGAAAAGATATTTTTTACTAGCTTTGATTGATGCAAAAGACTGGAATATATAATATGCGTAAGTATTGTTTAGCAACGGATTCGGAAACTCTCCACGCTCTTACGCATGCGCCGGGCGGAGTTATTTTCATCAAAATAGTTGGAAAGTAAAGAATGGAAGACATTTTTTACTGAACATGGTCTAACAAAGAACTCCGGAAATGAGCTCATTTGACTCAGCCTGACACCCCTTTTCGATGTAAAATCGTCCAAAAGTAGTAGTCTTTGAATTCGTTGCTGAACAGTAGATTATTTTCAGATTCGCAACATGATAGAATAGCGCACACTAGTTATTAATGTAATGGATAAAACAGTAGAGTTGTTAACTTCAGTCTAGGGCATACAAACTGAGTTTATGCGTGTTTGTTTTATATTCCATATTTTGGGGTGGTGTTCACTGTGCATGATAAGCAAGACAAAGTTGTCAACAATGTTGTTATTTACAATAAGCATGAAAGGTGTGAAAGGAGATATATTTTCAATGGTCGAGCAAATATGCGGCAATGAAATTCTATTGATGATATCATAATGCAGTATTATCAAATGCTGATAAATTAGATACACATCGCAATTCTGATTTTGAGTAGTACAGGGATTTTGAGTAGATATTTTATATAGGATTTAATCTTTATGGTTAGATTGTTTTTGTAGATTTGAAGTATAAATCAAAATATGCAACTGAAGTTTGACCGAAACCCATGACAATCACATAACCTCATTGTGGTAAAATATATATCTCATAATCATACATTTAACTGAAAAAGTCATGTGCTTTAAATTAAATGGATGCTACAGAAAAATTAACGTAGTACGTCTATTGAAAAAAATTAATAATTTAATTCAAACGTCAAGTTTAAAGCTTCTACAGAATTAACTGCTTTTCATGTCAGACATTTCTTCTTATTTTCATTATCAACTATATTTCCATCAATATAAACATTGAAAAGCTATTGTATTAGTTTATGTTACTAAATGTCGATTATATTTCAGAATAGATATATGAAAGAATGTCAGAATAGATATATTTCTTATGAGGAAATTGTGTTTCAAAGAATTTTTGAATTGTGTACTATTGTGATAATTTCCGGTGTTGTGAAATTCTAGTTATGTGTTTATGATTTTTCTGGTTTAAAAGAAGGGAAACCGTCTGGGAAAGAATATATTTCTGAATGTGAGTAATTATCGCTCTGAATGTTGCAACACTATATGTTTGCTATTGTGATAAATTAATTCAGGTAAAAATTCTTTGGTAAAAATTGGCAAGTAAATATTTTTCGGATGGTTTTATTTGTATTTAGACTTTGTATTTTGTTTCTGTCTTTACTCAAGACAGTCCCAAGGAACTTGAATGATTTCCACTAACTTCTATTTTTCTGCATTTTGTGGAATTTAAACTTCGTTACAGTACATAGTTTTTTATCCGATTTTACAAAATTATTGTTTTCGATTGAATTGAGAGAAATTGTTTGATGTTGAAAGATTTTTTGAAAATACGTTTAAAAAGAAGAGAATTTTTAATTAGCACTAAAAAGAGAATAGTTCATTGTATATGATTTATAAATAGTCTTTTATTGTTAATTCATTTTTTCATTGTTAATTCATTCTAAAAATGCACCAGAAAAATTATTTTCCCTCTTTAGTTTGGCTTTTTTGTATATCATTTATTTTATGTATAGTTTCCTTATTTTTAATGTATGAAGATGTAATTTTGTACATAAGATTAGTAGTGTTGATAGTATTCAGTATCACCTCTCATTTCCATTGCGCTTTCATATGTTTGATAACCGCTTTTATATATTTTGTATATTATTTTCGTATGATAGGTTATGTTTTGTTTATTATTATGTATGAGTAAAGACTTCATATATACTTTTGCATGTTTATGTATTTATTTCTGTTATTTTTGAAGATGCTTGCCTTATTTTAAATATTTGCATGGCAGCTGAAAAATAAAGTCATTTTTGTCATTTCTGTTTTGTTTATTTTATTTTATTCTTTATATCTGTAGAAAAACAACCCCCCCCATTGAAAGGAGAATTGCTTGCCCTTTTTTCATTTCTTTTTTCTTAACTAAATTATCTTCGCTTGGAATATTATAAAAACATTTTATCTGGTAAGATGTGGATAATTCATACAGGTTTCTTTACAACAGATGTCGTTGCAATAATTTCTGTAACGGTAGGTTTTAGAAATGTAATTCTTCCTTATTATCACAAGATGCTCTACAATATTCATACAATATCTTTGCGATATTGCACGGTATTCGGAATGTCGTAGCAACATCGTGGATATGTCGTAAAATATCTTGTGCTAACAAGGTTGGCAGGAAAAGTATCGACATCGTAGACATACGTCGATTTACATTTAATATTTTATAGGGGGTCATATGTTAAAAAAGTTTAAAAGTTTAATTTTTTAAATTAACTATTGAAAACATCTAATATGTGAAATATTCCCTTTATTCACTTTGTTGAATTAGAAGAAATTCCCGTTTCTAGAGTGAAAACTATCCGAAATATGAATTTTTGTCATTCGTATTTTAAAAAATTAGAGGATGAAAAAAGCTGCTATAATTACTAACCGATGTTGTTCTCTTCGTGTAAGCAAAACGATTTGTGTAAAAAATAGGTCATTTGGAAGTAAGTCAGGAAGTAAGAAATTAGCTTTCTGTCGTTCTGTTGAATTGTTAAAACTCTTTCTACGAGAAAAAAATTAAAAGATTCATTCTAACATTACTTCCAATAAAAAGAATTTTCGAATGAAATTGGAAAAAAATACCCCCTGAAGAAGCTCTAACACTGGAAGTATTGTAACAAAATTGATCTTAGTGTTTGTAAAGTCCAGATAAAGGTTCAAAGTTCAATAAAAAAAGACACCTATTTCAGTTTATTCTAGAGGCTGGAGAGGATCTTGAGAAGGAGGTAGCACAAGGATGACAGGAAAACAATGCAATCAGCCAGTTAGACAAGACTACCATGAAACATAAAACCCTTATTCAACGCAAAGAAATTACCGCTGACATTTATTTACAGTTTCATCCGGACCAAAACAAAACAAAAATACATGTTGCCAATCATTCTGAAATAAATTTATAATTATGTACGAAGTAACAAAAATGTTTCAAAATTCATTAATACAAAAAAAGTATGTTAATTATTTACACATAAATTTAAAAGTGAAAGTCTAAAAATTAAAATGTCCTTTTCCATATAGTTTTTTTTTTCGTTGGCTAAGCTATTCCACCTAGTCAAGTCGTTCGTAGAGTCCACTTATCCATCCTGGATGTCTGTTTTGGATTGATGGAAAATTGTGACGTCCAGTTACGTCACTCACTAAAAGAGGATTCGCGACACTTGAGTCTCCATAAAGATTGGTCCTTATGAACTTTGCATGGTCTACTGCTGTGAACTCGCCTACGCGATAAGATTCGATTAAAACTCAAATGTAAAAAAAGATTATATTCCTGTCACTTTCTATAGACGTATTTTCACTTTCTTGCCCTCTTAAAATTATAAAAATCTTACTACAACTCTTTATTTACTATGAACTGCATATTTCAAGGTTATGCAATATATGGTTTAACCCTTTCAAGTTCATTGCATGTTTCGTTTTGAAAGTTACAAAATTTATGTCAAAAATGAATATTAGACATGTAGCTGATCATAATGAACCATGATCATGTAGCTGAAATCACATCACATGTAGCTGAAAACCAATGAACGGTAACGCGTTATATTTCCTCGGAATAAGTTATCATCGAAATGTAATTTCAATTATGTATTTAATTTATAAGTATACGTGAGTATTCAGGATATTCAACCTTCATATAATTCAATATTACTTTCGAAGATTCAATTTTAAAAAATATCAATTTGTTGCTACACCCTCATCATTTTGTTTCTCTTAGAGATCAAAAGCAATTTAGATCTTGCAATTCCGATATCTTTGTGAATACTAACGGTATTGAGCTGGAATTTTTATATAAGTTAGCCTATATATCTGGCTCTTAAGTTATGAAAGAAAAATTACGCTACGTTTTGCCCATGCGCAGTAAAAAAAATGCTCGGTTTCACTGCGAAGCCAATGAAAACGAAAGGGTTAATACTGCAAATATTACAGTATTTTCAGCTACGATTTAATTTTACACTGACACCTGTCTTAACAATATGAATACAAGTTCCATCCACTAAAAAAACTTAAGAAGGAAGTGAATATAATATGTGAGGCATATAATTATAAACGCTACAATAAGTATCATTCATGGATAATTTATTGGAAAATTTATAAAATATATTTTTATTTGTATAAATTACCAATTAACATGGCCGATAATTAGAGATATTAAAATGTTTTATGGATAAATTTTAAAACGGAACAGCCTACTTACAAATAATACTGCTTAATAGTGTTTCCATTCCTTTTATCATTTCAAATAAACGATTTTCGATTGTGATTACTAAGTTTTGCATAACTTCTGAGGACATTTCGTACCACTCAATCGCGGTTTCAAGCATCTTGATCGAAAGATATTGGCGTCTGTTTTCTTACACTTTTCGTGCTAGCTTCCCCCACACGTTATCAATAGGATTAACATGCGGACTAACAGAAGAGCAGTCCGTGACATAAATAATATTCTGGTGAAACCATATTTTTCTCGAGTTAGTCGCATGAATCGATGCCTTATCTTGTTGAAAAACAGAATCGGACTCTCCCAGCAAGTCCTGTAGTGTCTTTTCAAAAATAATAATTTAAGAGATCAGACAATAATTAAAAATATTTTTTCATTTAAAGGTCAGACAATGTGTATATTTAAGGGACACGCTATTTTTCAATTTTCTGAATTTCCTTATCATTTTTTTATTATGGCCTCATGTTTTTTATAATAAATTTGTATAAAACAATAAATCAATTTAAACTGAATCATTTTTACACGTACATGAATCCAACATTAGTTTAGAATGTCTATTTCTATATTTTGGAGACAGGGTATATTCAAACAATGAGATCTATTACTTGAAGATTGCATTGTCTAACGATTTGCCAATTATTTGAGATAGAAAAGCCTTTCTTAGTTTTTTCCCCTCAAGACTCCTATTTTGGTTGCAAAAATATTCCACGATGGAAACTATCATTGAAAGTCTTCGTCGCAACCTCCAACTAGTTTAAAATACTTACGCATAGGCATCTTCAAATTAATCTCTTTCGGATACAACGCATTTATGCTACAATTTTATTATCTCTTAAAGCAATCTTTTGAAACCAATCTACAATGCTGATTTTACTTCACATGATGGTACAAAATGACGTTCTTGTAAATTTTTGTGAAATATATGAAAGCAGGAACAAGGAAGCTGAAAAAGATGTATGGGCAGAATTTGGAAGGTCTTCCTTCTCATTTCAGACGAATAATTCCGTGACTATTAGAGGCATATTTTGTAAGCATTGTAAAATTGTGTACATAACTCTTCTTGTTCATTGTTTTGCCACCAGGAGTAAGTAAGTGGTTTTAAGTGAACCTTTTTAGGAGTATAATAATAATAGCAAAAATAAAACCTTCGCTTTGTTACGATCCTGGACTTTGTAACTTTGACCATTATTTGAGAGTTTTTGGTTTACTCTATGAATGTAGGAAATACTCGTGTAGATTTTGCGCATATACATCAAGTTACTTCGAAAGACTAGCTAGCTTGGAGAGGGTAGAGAATGCAAGACATTCGAGAGGAAATTCTAGGAATCAAATATCATAAGGGGTTCATCTACCCGATGCTGGATTCTTTGCAACAAATAAGCTAAAAAAGCCTTCAGCCTTTTTAATTCTCGACTACGAAATATGCAAAGAGAAAGTATTGTAACCGCCAAAGACCACGAGATTTCAATGAATATACAAGTTTTTAACTATCACTTAGTTCGAAAAACCATTTTTGGAACTATACCTGTCTGTCTGTCTAAACACAATAACTCAAAAACGAAATAAGCTTGACGGATGGAATTTGATATGTGGACTTTAAATCTAAATTGTAGATATTTATCAAATTTTGAACGAAATCTGTCTACGGGAAGTCTGTTTATCTGTCCGTCTGTGCATATGAACACAATAGTTCGGAAACACGATAGCTAGATGGATGAAATTTGGCGCATGGTTTTATCACCAAAATCGTATACGTGTATCGAGTTGACTGTCTGTCGGTCTGTCTATTCACTTTAATTACAAAACGTGATAAAGTTCTAGGGATGAATTTTAGAATATAATCTTTACAAAGAAACTGTAGATAAATGTCTGATTTTGGACCCAATACGTCAGTGGGTAGACTGTCTGTGTTTGTTTTTACGTGTTATATGAACAGAATAATTTTAAAATGCAATTAGCTGGCAGTCTGAAATTTGGTATGCGATTTTTACATCCAAATCGTAGAATTACATCAAATTTTGGGCCCAGTCAGTCAACAGGAAGATCTTTAAAAATGCATAGACCTATACCCGTATTCACTTCATTATACTAAGAAGCAAAGCACAAAATGCGCCCTATTAACGTGTTAAAAACACCCCAGTCTTTTTTTTCTTTTTTATCTTTTTCTTTCAATCTTTGGCATAAGTTGCCTCAATTCGAATACTTTTAGATCCTATTTTTATTTTTCTAATTTTCTTTAATTTTAACCAGCAACAAAAAATGGTCACAACATTTCTTTCCCAGATATTCGTCATATCTGAACACTGAATTGAATTTATGGTGCTCTAAAATAATACTGAAAAAGGCACAAATGATAGAGTTTTTACGTAACATATTTTCAGAAAAATGTTACTTATGCCAGCAAAAACTGTTCAAACATGCCTCGAACTATTTTTCAGATTGAGGTATTAAATAGAGTGTAGTAAAAATACAAATTAAAACATTGAGCTAATGTGAGAGAAAAAATGCAATTTAAACATGTCTTTCATTTAATAAAAACTGTTGCAACAGTAGTATCATCAAATGTGAAAGTCAGATTCATCTTTAAAATGAAAGAAAATTCGAATAGTTTCGAACAAGAAAAATCCTGAGAATTATTGTAAAAAAAATTCTGTGTTTTCGTGTCTTAAACTTCATCTCTATTCCTCTTCCGAAACGTGCATTTTTGGATTCATCTTTGGGCTTTACAATTTTAATTGTTTTTTTAAGTTATGTTCTTAAATATATAATAATCAAATTTAAATAAAAATTCTTGAATCTTCGGATTTTTTCACCGGATGACAAATTATGGCCTATTTATTGATTAATTGAATTTGTTTAATTTAGAATAAATATAAATCGAAAATACTTAAACTAGAGTCTTAGTTATCTCAGAAGACGTGGACTGCCGATGTCAGATGTGAAAAGGTTGGATATATGGAAAGAAAAAGAGGGAACATTCTGTTATGTAAAATGCCCTGTTCCACGCATTAAACCTACTATCTATTGTAATTGAAGATTAAAAGAGAAGTTACATTACCTGTTAACTATTCATCTAGGCATACCTAAAAAAACTAAAAAAGAATTAAAACTATCTATAAAGACAAAAATGTTCTTATTTTATCTATGATAGGAAGATACTCCTCTAGAAACCTTGTCTAGCTGCTGTATCGAGCCGTCTCATGAAAAGCATCAGGCCCTCACTTGATGATTCTCCTACTTTCAGTATAATCCAAGGTTGCCTAAATATCATTTAGCCCATTCTTATGAGTCATTGCAACATAACTGATCTCACCAATGATTTCCTGACCAACAGCTAAATCATCAGCAATTTTCGGTAGAATTTCATCTTTTCTAGACCTTTAATTCCATTAAATTTATCCTCAAGTGAAACAACAACTCTTTTCTTTTTGCTCGTCATAATAAATCGGTCCTATAGAAAAGCACAAATGAAACTGATAAAAAAACCCTCAGAAACGTGCACACACACAAAAATTAACGGAAAATCAACATTGACATCAGTAGTATCACAGATGTCCAATCGGCTTGGAATTTTCATCAGCACTTGCTGTACGGCCTAACATGAAGAGTCTTTCTGACCTTCATATACTTTAACCATCCACCTAACGATGGGGAAAACTATAGAGTTTATGTCGAGTTATGATTTTTGATGAATTCCGAACCGATGTCGGTCTAAACAGAATGCTGGATAAAGAGACTCAACTGTTACATTCTAGTTGTATGGACCCAAATGAGATGTATAAAGATGTCCAATCGACATGAAATTTTCATCCGCACTTGCTGTACGGCCTCTCGGGTGTAGCATTCTCCTGATTTTGATATGCAGCAAAACCATCCACTTAACGATAAGAAAAACTATAGATTTATGTCGATTTCTGATTTTTAGTGGATTCCGAACCGATGTCGGTCTAAACGAAATGGCGGATAAAGAGGCGCAACTCTAAAATCCTAGTTACCTAGAGCAAAATGGAGATGCAGAAATAATTTCTTCTTTGAGTTATGAACAGATATGTACTGAATATGTAGATTTGTACTCAAAGTAGATTGGAGGTGAAGGTTTGTACTTCATAAACTTTGCATAGAGAGGATTCTTGCTCGGGTGATGTAAAGAGTTCCGAGAATGATATATCCGTGGTCCAAGGTTTGAATAATGCCAAATAAGTGTAACGCCGCCGAACGGTGAACAAGTTCGTTGAAACATTAATATCATTACTTGCATATAGCACTTTATTCACATACTAGAAGATGTGTGCCCATATAGACGGGCTACTATCCTGCAGATATGATTGTCACAGATTTATTAACGAAAGGTGTAGTAGAAAATCTCATGCACATTGGCGGAGTGCTTAAGAAATAAAAAAGTATAATTTGAAGTACTTTAGATGTAAATATATAGTAAAATTAAAAGGAAACAATCAAGACCCGTAATTCTATCAACTAAAAAATTCATTATAAGCAACATTCTTTGTGTTGTCGTTTAACAATACTCCTTGTTCTGTGTATATTTTCATTTAAACTTTAACATGGCTGGGATTCCGGCCTCTTAATAACGCAACATAAAGAATTAGCATAAATCAAAAAGAAGTGAAACTGCTGAACTCAGTTCATTGACCTTTACTCATTTCCAATCCAGCATGACTAAGTAATGGTTAGATGAAATGAAATGTACGATCTCATAACTAACCCCGATATATCCGTCTATTTATACATAAAAAACGGCAACAGTTGTAAGGATCAGCAGCGCAGTTATCAAGACACTACACTTCAAACTCGACATAACGGGTTCGTTCCTCGTTTCTTTTAATTTTGCCCCAAAAAACCTGTCTGAGTTGTTTGACGCTGAAACTGAAATTGTGATTTGTTCGATAATGACGCAGACAAAAGGGACGGGGATATTTCTAACTCCGCCATACGTTACAGACATCTCTGGGTTTTTATATTATAGATAATACAAACAAAATTACTATTCTGACCAAAAGTGTCAACCTTGTTATCGAACTTGTGGACGATAGTAACATCAGAATGACGACGTGTTGAATAGTGATGAGAAACTACCTCATAGTTTGTAAGGTTCCTATTATCAATGTAGTACCGAAGTTAAAGTATAAGACGCTCCCAAGTAAAAGTGGGACTCTGGTTTTAGCAGCGTTATTCCGAGTGGTAGAACTTAAGGCTTTCTCAGTAGATGGTTGCGTATGTCAGGAAAAATCTGGTATAAAGTGGTATCTCTGAAACAGAAGCGGCAAAGCAGGTAACGTCTTGCCATGGATTCCTCTAAATAAGCTCAGCACGCAAAAATCCAATTTTTGTCAGCAGAAGATGTTAGTAGAACCGACATTTGTGTATCTCACGAAGTGTACTTTTCCGATGGTACAGTAGTTTTTAGTCTAATGACTAAGTGTGAGTGACGAAATCATGACATGTTAAATGTGCTTACATGTCCATAATTAAAATAACTGTGCCATCGGAAAAACTGCACTATGTTACTCAGTTACTCAGTGCAGTATACTCAGTTCCGTACACATTGAATGTAAATATCAGTTCATCTTCAGCTGCCAAAAATTGGATTACTATCTGTTTAGAGGAATTAGTAAGACATTAATTGTTTTGTCACTACGTGTCAATCAACGGCACACAACCGCTAACCGCTTTATATCAAATGTCTGCTAGCATTTCCTGCCATTTAGCAGACAAAGCCTAAACTAACTCCACTTGGAATGTGACCGCTAAGGCCCCACTCCCACTTTTATTTTGGCGTGCCTTATATATATATATATATATATATATATATATATATATATATATATATATATATATCGAAATATTAGAAACCGGAATATTTTATCACTGTGGGATGTTTACCGATAGCTTCCAGATGCTTCATTTTATGTGGACCGAACAGTGGCTGCTACTTTTTTTTGTTTAAATGTATTTGCGAAAGATGTTTTATTATTGGGTTGTTTTCCTTCCTTCGGTACTCCAAAAGCGAATATTCTTTCTCTGGAGGTTTATAAGACTGGTTGTTATTGGAGTGCACTGTATACTGGATTACATTTGAATTACTTGATTTTAAAAGTAGACTTCTTACATTTTAAAAATTTTACAAGAGAGGACAAAAAACGAATCAGCAGTAAGCAGCATCGAAATTAGGATCCAAGATATCCTTAATGTGTTTCACAGTAAAAAATTAACCTATTGACGACAATCAAAAATATTACAATTATTAACTTTTGGAAAAATTTAAATTTTTACAGAAGTCCCCTTTTAACATCAAACAGTATAAACGTTTCAGAAATTTAGGGAATAAATTATTCTAAAGCCAGAATATCAATAAAACTTAACTAAGATTCAAAATTCTATTTTTGTGAGCAAATTTAAATTTAAAGAATCAAAATAGTATAGAATTTAAAAGTTATTCGTTTTTGAGTAAAAGTCAGATTTAAAACAGAAAAAAATTCCAGGTAAAATTAATTAGACGCCAAGAATATAAAGGAAACTCAAGTTAAATTCAAAATTAAATCATTTGCAAGTAACTAAGATTTACAAGAATTCAAAAAAATTTTAGTTATTCGTTTTTTGTTAAATACAGATTTTTAAAAAAATCAGGGAAAAATGATTTATAAAGCCTGGAATATCAGTGAAACTCAAATAAAATATAAAATTTACTTATTTGTAAATAAATTTAAACTCGGAAAGGTACTGGTTTTTAAGTAAAATTCAGACTTCAAAAATTTCAGGGAAAATAATTATAAAGCCAGAAATATCAAATAAACTCTAATAAAATTCAAAATTTATTTGTTTGCAAGTAAATTTAAATTCAAACTCAAATAAAACAAAATAAAATAAAAAATTATTTGTTTTGAAGCAAACTTTATATTTAAAAACATAAAAAGTAATAGTAAAATAAAATGCTACCAAGAATTTTAGTCTTCTTGAGGGTCATTTGAAGATACTCAGGTTTGGAGCCCTCGCCAAAAGGTATGGTGTTCTGGAATATATTTTAAGGTTTTTTTCCGATATCATCCATTTTGATAATTGTCATCGTTCTCCTCTTCGTCATAGGTTCATTTGGCAATCTTAAATATTTCTGTATTTTCAAACGAAATTTATGTTCCCTAATCCCTTTAATGTAGATCTTTGCAAGTAGCACTCGGGAGTTAAGAGCTTGTGTAATTTTAATGATGAAACGGATTAATTAATTTTCAAAAATTTGAAACGTTGGTGTTTGTTCTATTGCCATGTTTATCAATAAAAGCCATCGATTAAGCATTTTTTCTTGTAATATGTACTCTGGCCATCTTGCGATGAACAGCAAAATTGATTTAAAAGGGGTCCCCTTGTAACATGCAACGGAAACTTTGATGCTTTACTACAACATGACTGTGGATGGCAGAATTTCAGTTTTTACACCAAACGATGCAACTACCTTCATCAAATCGCAAACGTAAAAAAAAGTAATTTCGGCCGAGTCTGCAGAAGTCTCCTTTTAAAATAAAGCTGTTCATAGATAATTTTTACAAACTTTTAAAAAATAATCTATGTTTGTCAGCTTCTATAAACAGGTTTTTGAATTTTCGCATTATCATCGAATAGGCAGAAATTCCAGTTCTTTATGATCATCATACATTTCTTAATCAGATATTTATTTAGCATTCAGAGGTTTCTTAACTGTATTTTCAAATGAATATTTCTTGTATTAAAGGTATGCTATAAAAAGAAAATGCATGTTTTCAGATATTTGCTACCCCTCAGCATTGAAATGTAGAAGGGGGAGGTGTGAGTCCACAAATTGATGAGAGCATTTCGAAAGATCTTTGTATCGTGCATGTCTCATGACGCAATTTGCAGATAGTATATAAACATCATCATATTAGCTGAACCTGAAGAGATATCGAGATATTTGTTCCAAGGGGGGAGCCTCAATGAGTTCATGATTCTTAAAACAGAAATTTATCAATAAATAAAACTAAAGTAAAGAGAGTCGAAGAATCACAATGTTTAGACGTTGATTGCAAACATATACGTATCATGTGTCTTGTACTCCAATAATTCCGCTACAAGCATCTCATACAAGACATGTCCTCATGCCTCCCACGCAACCGTTTTTTCCTCTCTTCAATTCGCTTCTTTTGGCAGTGGGGCCGGACCAGTTATATGGAGGTTGGCGGCATGACAATACGTTTCCCGTAGTGCGTCACGTAATTAATGAACATTATACATGTGTATATGAAATATATCCCTTCCCAGTAATCTAAAATTTGCATCTTCATTTTAAAAATCAGATTTTAACACGACGAAACAAATCAGATTTTAATTTTTCTATGTTAATTTCGTAACTACAATAAATGAATGTTTAGTTTAGCTTAGCTATATTAGTATCCCGTTTTGAAGCAATACGAGAGCTATTTTGGGGGCGATTACATAATATTGAACCGTGATCAGGTGACGAAGACGGTATCTGAATCTGTATCATCCCTCTTCAAACTTCCGCACCACAGCAGGAGGACATTTTATCCTCGCCCGAAGATTTAAAGTGCATTAAGCCCACATATACGAGACTTTACCATCAGGCCATTGCGGGCAACGAATGAACGAGTAGGATGAAAGGTATCTGTGAAGAACCCATCTAATTGTAGAATGCATCAAGACGTCAGTTTCAAAACGTCTCTAACAATTTTTGATTTTATCCAGTCCAGAGCTAACTTTGAATCTATTAACAGTTAAATAAACTTTATTTGTTGTCAAGAGGATAAGAAAATTTTCGAATCTGATTTGTAGCCATTTTGGGTATATGATTTGGAAAAGAGGAAATTGCTTTTCTAATTTTATGCCCTCTGCGTGTGTATATACTACAATTTTCGAATCCTTTTAAAGTAACAGTAGATTTACTCCAAATACGTAGTTTTAAACAATTTTATCTCTAACTTACATAGTATGCACTCAACTTGAATTGCTAGTATCTCCGAATTTATAACTTGTTTTAAAAGATAGGCAAGTCGCTATGGATAAAATTCCCCGGTCTTCTTCGAAGGAACTCGTTAACTTTATCATTTGAGACGACAATGCAAATAAATCTCCGGAAGAATTTGCAAATGTGTAGAGTGTAGATTAAAATTTTTGATTCTTGAATGAGGCACATATTCTTGAAGTGTCATTGAGACTGTTCAAGTGAGACGTTAAGCTTCCTTGTGCATTTAATACCTCGGACTTGCGTGTGCAGATTTTTGCAATGTGTCAATGATTTATGCTAGCAAATCAGTTTTTAACACATAAAAACATGTATCTACATTATATCTTTATTTACCATCTTAAGATCGACATCCAAAAAAACCACATAAAGGACAAAATGTGCGATGAATGCAGTTTTTGCTAAGGAGGGCAGACAAAAGTATGTAATCCCAAGAGCTATTGGAATGGACCGCAAATCTTACTTTTTAAATTATTTATTTATTTTATTTGAAAGGAAGAAAATACTTACCTCGTTAACATTTCCACTCTTTTAGTGCATATTTGAGATTACTTCTAGCTCCCAATATAAAGAATAATGTAGCTTTTTTTTTGTAAAAGAGAAAAAGAGTGGTTGAGACCATTTTTCTTTTAACTAGCTAATCAAATGCCGAGAGAGATTTTTTTTACCTCAATTTTCCTTCTTTAAACATACAGAAGAATATAATGAATATATTCATTTATATTATAATGATTTATAATATAAATGAAGCTCAATCTTTAAAATATTAACACTGTTCAGAATCATTTTTGTATTTTATAATCGCAGTTCTTGAAATATCATCCTTTCCACCATTTTATTCAAAGAGCTTTCTATGTACATGTACTTCGTACATGTTATGTATATGCACTTCGTATTTTCTTGAGTACAGCTCTGTTCACTTTTCGTTTGTTGATTAGTAAATTATATTAAACTATTCACACCATTCTTGCGTTTTCTCTTCTTAAATAAAATTTTTCTTCATTAATATTAAGTGTCGAAATATTTACAATACGAAAACATATGTATTGATTTAGAAGAACATTTTCAATTTTAATTTTTTAAAAGCACAGAGAGTGAAAATATGTTGAGACAGATTTAATTTAAACATCTACTGATTTCCGATGAAAACGTTAAATATATTGTTACTGTACTTCAGAATTTAAGGCCTGCTATACCAGGGTCCCAGTAAAGATTTTTCACATTCCTATAACTCTTGAATGCAGTCATCTATGGTTACAGAACTGGGTTTTGTGTTTTGTAATCGTCGCAAACATAACTAATCACAAAATAACGCACCGATATCGAAAGCTGTATGAGATATGATGAAATAGTGCTACAAAGTTGTAGAGCAGAACGGATTTAGCACGAAAGGACTGACTGAGCCCTTAACATAGATCAAGAACAATACTCGTTTGTTTGTTCGCGGTTTTCAACACTATTACGCTTTGGAACACTTCTAAAAAGAGATAACGGTTCCTTCCGTTTTCGTTAGGGGCGCAAGTTCGATTCCCTGTGAAGGTTTCGGATGGATAAGAGCATGTGCATGAGACCTTCTGAGCAATCTGCAGACCTTCGATGTCATAAAACTGACGCATGTATCAGCGTATTATCTGAAATGCTGCAAAATACGCTACGTGAGACTCCATGTACTGTCGAAACGAAGATTCTGGCTAAGGAAGAGCAAATACAGCCCTAATAAAAACGTGCCTGGCAATAACCTGTTGCTTATGTATTACACGTCCTGTTTCTCGTTTAGTTTGCGAGATCTGAATGCTAAGTTCTTATTTTGACACTAGTAGCCGCTGTAAGTGGTTTGATCAAATAGCGTGTAGCCATTTTACTATGCTATGGGAGTTCGAAAGTTAATGGTGTAGGAAAGACTGCATTTGACAACCTGTATACAACTTTCCATGCCCCCCAAGTCTAAAATTTGTCCTTAAGTTTCTATAATTTTGATGTTTTATTCCGATTTTTCTTGTAAGAGCATATTGATATAAATGCCTGGATGTCGAGATTTTTAAATATTTCAACATCTTTGTTTGTAGTTTTGTTATCTGACTCTTTTAAATATTAGGTATTAAACTCCAAGTACTTAATAGAATGCCTATAACACAAATTTTCCTGAATAACAGACGCAAGAAACATTAAAAAATCAAAATGAAATTCAAATATTCCACTTTATGCTTTCGACAGTTATGTACATGAAAAATAATTTCTGACAGTGACTACGAATTAAAATGTGTCGTAGTTTCAACTATCAGCATTCCATTTTCTTGCAAATATCCAAATAAATCAAAATGTATTAAGATAAATAAATAATAAATAGCAATAAATGAAATGGTATGACCAAAGTGCTAAAGCTGTCGGTATTAAGCTTAAATTCCTCTTAACTCTTCCTCTAAGTTAAAAATTAACAGAAATTCTTCCATCGTAGTTACACAAATTTCAAAGATAGGCAACCTGAATAATAAAATTTTAATTTCACTTTTTATTCTACAAGCAGATGATATTAGTCTCAAAACCATAAAGAATCATCACTGACAGACCGCAGCGACTCTGTTTTAACTCGACCATACAACATTTTGTCTGTCTGTAAGTTTGTTTGTTACGCAATCGCGGTCAAACGCGTCGTTCGATTTTCTTCGAATCAGTAATAAATATTCCTTGAGGCAATAAAAAATATTTGTATGTAAGAATTTTTATTTATTGAATTCGTTTCAAAATGGTGGTTGTTTTTCTTATTTCAATGCTTTGATGATTACATGGCGCGTTTGGCACCATTAAAACATTTGAATCATTTTAGTAAAGGCGATTTATTAATTGTAATTTTGTTAATACGATAAAAGCAGACATTTAATTCTAATTTTATTAATACTGATAAAACAGACATTTAATTGTAATTTTGTTAATACTGATGAAAGCAAAGATTTGTATAAATAGTTCGCGTTGAAAAAAAAGATATTATATCATAGTTCCATGTTGACAGTTGTTTTCTCCTGCTTAGAACCATCTTCGTGAAAGTTTTTTCAGCGATTCTACCAAACGGTGCATGTTATAAAAATTTGATGATAGCTTCCACTGTTGAGCGTAAATTTTTCTACAACTTTGTTTCATCACATTTTTTATGAATAAGTTAATGTATGCTAATGTTAACGCAACTTTATGAATAAGTTAATGTATTTTTGTAAATACAGGGAGCAAAATTTGTGCATAATATAGGTGCGCAATATCGTACATCGATTGGTTTAAGATTATAAATATAGCTTTGTAAAATAAAGTATGTATGGGTCCTCCTCGAGAGACAAATTATTGTTTTCTGATGTCCCTGGAAAAAATATTGTCTGTCTTCAAAATGAATGACAACATTGGATAAAGACTGAGCTAAAGTACAAACCTTAGATTGCTTTTTTTGGACGGGGGAGAGGGCGAGGTCTAATGTTCACAGAATTACTAGTTAGTAAGAGTTGAGAACATTTAAAAATAATTAAATACAATTATGTTTAAGGCAGTTTTATTAGTCTCTAATTATCATATATCTAAACAACATGTACCATAAGCTAAATATAGATATGAGTAAAGGTCGCTAACAGAACTTAATGTACTTATATATTTTTATTGTCAGTGTCTCGGTTTGAACCAATCACGATGTTTGCAAAATATACCTTTTAAGCACGCCTAAACATATATTATCATCAATAAACAACATTTTATTAAAAATTCTTTTTATCACAATAAAGGTTTATGAATCCTTCTGAATAAGAATAGCAACGATCAGATAGATTCTGGCAAAGCTAAATGAATGAATATATTTCAAATCGCCCTTCATACAGCTATTTTTGTTATAGAGATGGCATATTCAAATGAAAAATATTTCCGGCATTAGCTCATCCATATATGAGGATAATTATTTGGCAGGACTTGCAGAATTAAAAATGTGAAGTCCCTTGTTAAAATTTACATAACCAGTGACGAAGAAGGAATATTAGTTTATGTTCTGAAACAGTAGGCTGTCTTGCTAGGTGTTATCTTCTGCATATTGCTGGACCTGGGCTGACTTATCCAATGGGCACACTAGGCTGTAGACCAGGGTCGCCTAAAAATTTACTATGGACGAGTTTTCTGGTTTGTTTATAGGCCTGTACTACGTATTTCTGGTGTAATGCTAAGTCAATGGATCTTCAAAGCGAAAGTCCAACATGCAAGCAGAGAAAGTCAAGGCTTTTAATGTAAGTAAACAAACCAGAAAACTCGTCCATACTGATTTTATTTTAATTCTGAACCACAAAACTTTTAAAATATAATTTTAAATATGTTAGAAGTAAAATTATGATTACGGATTCTAATAGACAGCCATCGATTTTGTAATGCTACATAAACATGCATATCAGTTCAAAAAATATTCATAGTGAAAAATCAGTTAGAAAATATTAAACTATTCGTGCGATAATGCTTACCCACATTATCAATAATAAATAGGTAGCTGCACACTGATAACTAATATAATAGTAGTGCATCAGATTTAGTTCTCAGATCACACTAAAGCGAATATTATACGTTTCATTAAAATTTGCAAACTTTCGATTGGCTATAGCTCAAATTCCTAGTTACGGTTTTGAAACTAGTCTAGCCCAAGGCGTTCAAATTCGTTAAGACGGCCCTGATTCCCCTTTCCCGTTTTCGTTAACACTTCATCTTATCTTCATAATCAACGGCTGTCAAAAAGCGACTTCTTCCACGGAAAGTGTCCCTTTTTCGATGATTCGGTCCAACTCTCTTTATATACAGAAACCTTATGGTCACTTTGTGCTCAAACATTTTCATACTATGCGACTTCAAACGTTTATTTCCTCAATTTTTTCTAATTTTATGTGCAGGAAATCCGGAACAAAAGGGTTTCCCGAGACATCGAAACGCTGACAGAAGACGAACTGTTCGCCACCATCGATTCCGGTGGTCACATACGGGTATCTCTTCGAAGAGAAAACAAGTCAGTGTCCGTATCCACGGACAACATAGAGGAAGTTGTGGACGATGACCCTTTTGCAGGTACAGAGATGTCTTTTATTACACAAAAATTCATTTTTTTCAAGTTTATATTGCATATAAAATGTACCATTAAATTTTTTAAAATGCTGCAAATAGAATCTTTAACCCTCTGACTGCATATTTTTTTTTTAAATCGCTATTTAAATGTAACGTTTTTAAACGTGTTAAAATACCGTTGAGTTAAGCGACTTGTTATTTATATGCAGAGCTTTATTAGTATAATATTATCTAACGCTATAAAATTACTAAGCAAACACATTAGTCTGTGGAAATCGCAGGATGCAGCAGAAAAAAGAATTGCTCCCAACCCGCGGAAATCGCGGGATATACAGTCAGAGGGTTAATAAAGATTTTATCTGCACTTTTTATAAGTAAAATAATGATTTTTCTATATACACATAAGGGTATTCATAATCATGGTTAATGCTATTGATTCGAAAATATTAAATATGAAAATATAGAAGGGAAAAAATACCAACTCATAGAAGGGTTCTTCTTGCGATCACTAGAATGTTACCACCGGAGCACAGCAGAAAACTGTTGCTCTTTGTTTCGTAAAAACGAAAACAAATAATCCAAATTTTGGTGAAGAAATATATTATTTTCCCAAAATTCGAATGAACATCACACAAAAACTATCATATTAACCTATTAATGCCTAGTCTTTCAGGGACACTTCTAAAAATGCATCATAAACTCAAAGGAATTATTTTTTCAACATAAATTTTATAAGAAATTATTCTTAAGATTCGCTTCTTCTATATTCAATCGATGGCAGCACGTATCAAGCGTTCGGTCGATAATGTAGTCTTTTTATTTTCGAGTCAGGTGCGAAAGTAGTGCTTTGCGATGTCAAGAAGAAAGGAGTAACTTAGTTCAATTATTTATCAATTAATTTATTTGTATTTAACGAATATATCAGAAAAAATATAATTGTAAGAATGTTTTCTTTTTGTAACTTCATGTAATTTTAGGTTTTGATAGTTTCACATTACGTTCCTAAATAGGCGATAGGCTTGGGAGGGCCCTAAAACATAAATTTTTCAGGCAGAATTTTTTTAGTAATTTTCCGGTTAATTTCACAACATGTTTTATTAGCATAAAAATGTTATTGAAAAATTCCAACTTGAACATTAATGGGTCAAATTAATGTGAAAACTTCTGTCTTTTCTGTCGTTCCCTAAGAGTTCCTTGGAACTTCAATATATCATTTGGAAAATTCCATAAAATACCTCTTAGAAGTGATTGAACTGGTGGTAATAGTACCTTTAAAAACACATGATTAAATACAGGGTTCCCACATATATCCGTTACACCCCACTTAACTTCCAAACGGTGACAGCTTAGGCCATAATGTTGGTGTCTAGGTATAGTAAAAAGGCTATGCGCTACTCGATGAGACCACTTACAACGCTATTTATCGGCAAATTTTGGAATTAGCGGTCTATCTCGTAAACGGTGAAAGATACGAGAAAAAGTCAATTAGAAAGTTGTAGAGCACTCTATTTAGTACGAAAAGATACCTTGCGCACATTAATACTAAAAACAGAATGTAAAAAATGAACATTTGTTTGATTGTGATTTTCAACACAATGGCGTCGTGAAACGCGAGCGAAGCGAGAAAAGACCACCTTACGGACTAAATACCAGCCTGTGTTGTGGCAAAGGGGAAATGTACGCGATTTGCAATCATGAGGACCATGGTTTTGTCCCCACCAGTTACGTGTTTAACTGAATGTCTCTACAAACCATGAAAACTTTCTGCTTTCTTCTTCGTCTCTCCAAACACACAGCTCAACTCAACCATGTCTGGTATAAAAATCACATGAACTTCATGTATTATGCAAATGAGGATGGAACGTCATACCTGTTCGCCAGAGACTACTATTATAAAATGGATGTTTCTGCTGGGTTGTACGTTAAAGCTGAGGATTATGGCAAAATTTGGCATTAACGAGTATTGCTAGATGTTGTTAATTTACGGTGAATGTGGGCGTAAGGCAAAATCAGCTGCAAGGTTGTATTGTGAACGTTTTCCTGAAGGCCCGCATCCTACACGGCACACCTTCTTAAAAGTTTTAAAACGTTTAAGGGAGACGGGCTGCGTGACCAGCCGACCTCCAGTTCGTAGACCTCGTAATGTAGGACGCAAAGTGCAACCTGAAGACGTGCTAACATACGCTTTCGCCCATCCTCAGAGCAGCACAAAAATGATCAGTGAAAATTGTGACCTCTCAAAAAGCCGCGTTTGGACAATCCTGAATGAATCAGGTGCTCATCTACACCTGTGCAGGAATTGCTGCCAAGAGATGCTGAGAGACGTTACACGTGGTGCAACTTTATGATGAATAACTAGGACTACCCAACATTCCTGGCAGACATATTATGGACGGATGAGGCATGTTTTTTGCGTAACGGAATGTTTAATAAACAGAACGTTCATATCTGGTCACCGGAAAATACGATATATGTTGTCGAAGTTCGACATCAACTACGCTGGTCGATTAATGTTTGTTGCGGAATTTTTAATGACAGGAACATTGGACCAGTATTTTACGAGGGGACGTTAACGGAACAACAGTATTTGGGGCGTCTGCAGGATGTAATAACCGACTTTCTTGAGAATCTACCGTTGCACCAACTCCGAAATGTATGGTTCCAACATGACGGCGCCCTCCGCATAAGATTTCAAACGTTAAGAAGTACCGAATGGAGACATTCCAAAAGCAACCCAGCTAAAAAAAATCTGCAGAAAATTTCTTTTTTTGAAGATTTCTTAAAGATTTCTGCAGATTTTTTGAAGACAGAAAAAATCTGCATTTTTCTTCAAATTAATCTGCAGAAAATCTGTAGAAAATTTTCTTCTTATATTTTTCTCTAAATATTCTGCAGATTTTTTGAAGACAAAAAAAATCTGCGTTTTTTCTTCAAATTAATTTGCAGAAAATCTGCAGAAAATTTTCTTATTATATTTTTCTCTAAATATTCTGCAGATTTTTTGGAGACAGAAAAAAATCTGCATTTTTTCTTCAAGTTAATCTACATAAAATCTGCAAAAATTTTTCTTATCATATTTTTCTCTAAATATTCTGAAGATTTTTTGAAGACCGAAAAATCTCTATTTTTCTTCAATTTAATCTGGAGAAAATCTGCAAAAAAATCCTATTATATTTTTCTCTAAATATTCTGCAGATTTTGTAAGACAACAAAAAATATGCATTTTTTCTTCAATTTAATCTGCATAAAATCTGCAAAAAAATTTATTTTTATTTGTTTCTTTAAATATCCTGTAGATTTTGTAAGACTTTGCATTTTGTCTTTAATTCAATTTGCAGTTATTTAGCATATTTTCACAAAATCATTAAACTCGACCAATATCTGCTGATTTTTTGAAGATTTAACTGCAATTTCATAATATCTGCATTTCTCTAAATACATATTTTGCACCATATTCTCTAATATTGCAGCTCTATTTTTCAATGGATATAAAACAAAATTAGAATGTAATTATCATTATTGTTTAATTCTACAGCAGAATTTCAAAAAATTTCCCAATGGAAAAGTGTCTTAGGACTAAATTTTTTAAATATGCCACTGAAAAAATGAATTCTAAATTAATCTTTAAAATAAATATTTGAGGTTTTACCATTTTAAACTTTTACCCCATAATTGAACTAATTTCCAATTAGTTTTCCAACTGTCTTTCTGACTAGCTATTTTCCTCGGAAAAGAAAGGAAAAGTGCAGCTTTCGCCCTTTGGATGGAGAGAAGGCTTCCCAGAAATATAGAAGGTGAAAACGAATTTATTGAGACTGAGAATCTAAATTATTGAATAAAAATATTACTAATCTCATCTGTTACACATCTCTACGACTTTTGAAACAAGTATTCTCACCTTGGTTGATTTTTACACCACTAGATGGCGCCACGAGAGCCATGGTGACGCTATAACTTAAATATATTAAATATATTAATTTATCCCCGCCTCGCGTATGCCGACGTGGCCTTGTGGTTAGGGCACCTGCCACTGAAAACGCGCCTGCTTTTAGGATCGAGGGTTCGAATCCCAGACAAGAGCTTGAAGTTTCGTCACATTCCACATCGTATAAGTAAGTTGATTCATAAATTAAATTAATAATTAAACCCTGACTGTAGAAAAATCTGCAGGTGTTTGGAACATATTTTTTTTCTGCAGAAAATCTGAAGAAAACATGTTCCAAATACCTTCAGATTTTCTGCAGATTTTTTTTTAGCTGGGAAGTCATCGGGTGTGATGGTTTCGTAGAGTGGCCTCCGCGCTCACCTGACTTTACCCCATTGGACTTCTTCTTATAGGGATACATAAAAGGGCAGGTATATGCGACCCCTCCGTCAACATTGCAGGATCTTCGACGACGCAGGACTAATGATTGTGCCTCCATAACGCCTGCCATGTTGCACAATGTTCAGAGAGAAATCCAGTCTAGGATGCAAATGTGAATAGTGGCTAACGGAGAGCATTTTGATCAATGTAAATAAATGATCCAGAAGACATTGACGTGTCTCAGTTTCTTTCTTTCTTCCACTCTTTATGACATGACAATTTTTGAAATCGTGACCAAACAAATGTTCAGTTTTTGCATTTTGTTTTGAGTATTTATGTGCGAAAAGTATCTGTTCGTACTAAATAGAGAGTCCTCTACTTTTTTCTAATTTACTTTTTTCTCGTATCTTTCACCGTTTACGAGATAGGACCGCTAATTCCAAAATTTGCCGATAGATGGCGTTGTAAGTGGTCTCACCGAGTAGCGCATAGCCATTTTACTATAACCTAGACACCAACTTCATGGCCTAAGCTGTCACAGTTTAGAAGTTAAAGGGGGTGTAACGGATATAAGTGGGAACCCTGTATGTATGTTTTCTAAAAATATCACTTATTCATGTTTTCATAGGTCTTTGTCGGGGATCAACAGTCTGTCCATCCAGTTGTCCATGTGACTTCCAAATGTCACTTCGAAGTCAGTCAGCCACCAGGCAACAGCATACCTATGACAACATGCTTGGTATGAACACTTTACCAGAAACCAGATCCTCCCGCAACTTGAGAAGGGAGAGTCCCTGTTCGGACCCAGGAGGCCAAGTCTCCAGATCCACTTCTTATGACCGGTCTTCAGTTTCTGACTGGGGAGAAGGATCTGCCGCCACGACTGATTCAGTCTTCGTTCGTGATATGGAAGAGACATTTGCTAGGACGTTGTCCAGACTACGGAAAGGTAGGTTCCCGAAACATTTGTCTTGTGATGTAATGCTGGCGCGCGATTATTCTTGAAATAATGTATTTATTTATCTGTTTTTTTTTTGAAGAATTTCAGAGATCATCCTTCACTTCGAGTTTCAATACTGTTGAAGAATGGTTGAAAAGTCTCGACCTAGCAATCTACACATCGAACTTTGTAGAAAATGGATATGATGACATAGATTTCCTGGTAAATATGATCATTAAATTTTTGGTGAATTTTTTCAACTTAAATTTTCAAATATTGAAAATATTTGTGTAATTTAAAAATCATTTTGGTCACATTATCACAGCTTGACTTTTATATAGATTATCAGACTTTGATGTTTGATTTTCTAAGTCCATTGATAAGTTTTAATTTGATTTAAACAATTCACGCTATGAATAAAAGAGATAATTTATATTGGATCAATGAATACGCGTCATTTTCTTTGCACACTTCGCAGATTTTGAAAAGATAAGGAACATCAGTACTGGCATTTTGCAAGTCTAAATTTATGCCTTTATGACTTTTTGCTGTTCTATGAATTAAAAAAAAGCAAAACTCAAACGATTACAGCTATGAAATACAAATATAAAAATTAGAAAACAGGGTCTGAAATATATAAAAAACACTAAAAAGTCACCCAAGGAAACTCAGCGTTAGGTTTTTAAATTTATTTACAGCTGAAAAAAATGTCGCACGTAGGATCTGTTATTTTTTGGTCGTTTGTTTCTATATTTTAAAAATTCGTTTTCTTTCGTCATCATGACATTTGTTCTTGATTCTTAAAAAGTATTAATATTTATATTGCATTCTTACTGATTTATTTCGTAATACTCAAGCTTACTTAAGTCAAGAGTTATTTCTAATACATATTTTTTTATGTTTGGTTGTTTTGAAAGCTCTTAATTTTTTTTCTAAATTAGGGAGGTAACATTCTTGAAGATGATGACCTCATCGAAATGAACGTATCGAACAAAGAACATCGGCAGAAGATCCTAGAATCTTGCCATAGTCTTCCAGCCTTGAAACCGATCAGTGAAAGTCAAACACCCGAGTCCGTTGGGGAGTGGTTGCGATCCCTTCATCTTGACCAGTACATTGACACTTTCAGAAGGAACGGGTACACGGAGATGGATAAAACAAAGAAGATGTGGGACGTTGAGTTAAAATCAGTAAGTAATCACTTTACCTTTACAATTGAGAATGATATTTGTCTTAGTCACATAACTTTTCTGGTCATATGCTCATAAAATCTTTTATAAGTATTGTTTCAAAAGTCTTTCTGTGGGTGTATGGTGTAAACAGTCCAACACGCAGGATTATGGAGAATGAAGGTTTATTCACAAATATGCATGAAAACACGTAGCACAGGCACAGGAAACAATAGTTCTTGCACAGATTACCAACGTAAACAGACACCAATTCACAGGTAATAACAGTTCAGCACTTTGAGGTTTAGCAACACAAACAGTCAGCAAATCACTAATAACGACAATAACAGCACTTTCAATAGCGCTCAGCTCACCGGCTTCTAACTCGCACTTCAGGCGAAACTCCAAAGTCGTTCCAGTGGATCAACAACTACTGCTCTCTGATCCAAGTACGGCTCTTATATACTCTGCCCGACAGGCCGTGATGTCACATGGAGTTTTCTCGTACATGCGAGCATATATTCTTTCCTAGTAGAGATATCGAGAAAAGGTTCTCATTTTCTGGAATCATCGATTTGACGCTAAGTCGCCAAGATAAGGAGTCCCGGAACTGACGCTGCCCGTCATTCCATGCTTAACCTTGTAAAACTCTCTTCCCAACCATAAGACTAACATTGCTGAGAAGCGACTTTCCATGTTCGTAACAGTACTGAATATCTGGAAGATGGATATTTTCCAAATAAGAACATTTATGTCATAAAATTAAACTGAAATAATATCTTGGCGGATAGCTAAGTAAAAAACATGCAATGAAGTAAAGAAGAAAACAGATAACAGGCTATCAGAAGAATTTTAGAAGATTAGTTTAGCCTAAATATATTAACGTCCCGAGGCGACGATGACACCTGAGCTGGCACCTTCTTCCCCAACTTTCCGCACCGTACTGGTGGGAGGGCGTTTGACCCATGAAGTCAGAACTCGCGTGTTCCAGGCCCATAAACACGGCGAATCTTCAGTGGAATCGGTTTCGAATCAGGAGCCTTCGGCCCCGAAGCCGAGACCTTACCGCTATGCCACCATGGCTAGAGGGTGTTTAAAAGGAAGGAAGATATAACATCCATTTTAACCACTTAAGTAAATGTTTTCAGGCTTACCGTCATGGAATCTTTTCTATTTCAGACATGCTGGCAGAAGAGTAAATCTTTGCATAATATTTTTATAGCATTTGATTGAACAGCACTTTTCAGATGTATTCACATAGAAGTAGAGGCAGAAACAAATACCATAGAATATCATCTAAATACGTCCATTTAGAGATATACAAACAAAACAAATATTCCAAAAAAACATTTACAAAACTATATATAATGTTATAAAAGAACGCTGCATGTGGCAAAATTGGTCCGGGTAGGTTCCATTAACATGATCATATCGGAAGTATATATGACAATTTGAATATTCATCAAGAAAGGGGTTGTCTCCGCAATGAGTTAGTAAATTCTATGCATGTCTAGAGAACGATAGTATATTTACAGTGGCGGCGAATGGGGTAGTCGCCCTCCTACTTTTTTAGGGAAAAATTAAATTTTTATTTGTCTACCCCTATACTCCCGGGTCATTTAGATGTTTGTAAATTTTTTGCCGCCTCAATTTTTCCATCCAATCGCCGCCACTATATATTTATCTGTTATGTGGGATCGTAAATATACTCTGATCGATTTTATATTATCTATTTCCTATTGAAAGTCTTGCTTTACAGAAAATTTCTGAAAAAATTTATAAATTTTGTTGTGAATTAAACAGTGCTTATGTTTTGCCGAAATTCTTCTGAACCCAATTCAATTTATATCGCTAAATCGAAAAAGAAATAAAAAAAAATAAACTGATGGTTGAATGAGGGAGAAGTTTCAAATAAAATTAATTATTTATTGTTTCATTGAAATCAATTTACTAGGTTGTTTCATATTCGTTTTTTAAAATATGCTCGGTTAATTTTTAAATTATATAATTAAGTAATGTGAATATAAGAGCACAGCTGTTTTCTTCGAGACAAAGGATATTTTATTATAGCTATTTTATCAAAAGAACATATTTAAAAAAAGAATTATTTTTAAACATGTTTTAATGTAAATTTGTTATTATATATAAATTTTCGGAAGTTGAAACAACTCTACAGGTTCTATGGTAACATAAAACTCATCTTGAACCAAGCTGGTCCTTCATGTCTTTTGGATCTTTCCATTGTTCAGTATTTTCGGAATAGTTGTTGTTAGCGTAGCTCGGAGCGGAATAGTTGTTGCATTGTTGTTGTTTGCGTTGCTATGTATTCGCAATTTTTCTTCTTACCTGTGCTTTATGCAAATTTTCCGTAGCATAAACTACAACAGGACCATATTTCCCCCTATCGGGGGAAAGTGGGGCACACAAGTACGCGGATGAGAACTCACCGGATTATCGCTTCTCCTGGAGTCAATGGTTGTATGTTTGTAATTAATGGGCTTATGTTTGTGTAGGTTACATTTCCCATGACGGGGCATACCTTCTGATGGAAAGATCTGTGCCCTGGCCTAGGGATGACCATTAGGTAACAGGTCACAGTTCCCGTGTTTCTGTCGCGGCAGCATGGTCATCCAGTTACTCCGGTGCCAAGTCAGAGCGGTTTTTTTCCCTTCTATGTGGTAATCCTATTGTTGATAGGTGGAAATACAAACTTTATTTTGCGGATTTCATTTCTTCATGTCATCTTCCTACCAATCTTATTCTGTTCGGATTGTTACATCGGACTACAGATTACGCTGAGTGTTGTAAGTTTAATTACAAACATTATTTATTAAATTGATTAACACAATTTTCAGTAATAGGCAGTTTGGGAATATGAACTAAATATCTGGAGGAATGAGTGTTAAATTAGCTTCGTTTCAGCAAATGTTTTTTTCTAATAAATGCATGAAATAGTTAAACAAGTCGTTTTTCTCTACGACTCAAACAATAAAGCTCACGTGCTTCCATATCTTTGGTCTCTGAAAACAGCAACATTTATTTATTCCATAATAAAAACGTCCCTCTCCGTTAACAAACATTCTCCTCACTCCATTAATGCGAGTTATCCCCGCAAACATTCCATTCCTCTCTTTTTCCGCGCACCTTATCTTCTGCATTCAGTATTCCCTCATTCAGAGGAAAGTCATTCTTTACAGACTGCCTGTTTTCCGCTTGATTGGCCAATCCTTAACTCAAAACTAAATGCATCAATCTAGTTAATGATTGCGTTGACGTCCTGCGACTAAATCGCCCCGGGCGAGATCATTTGCCTACGCGCTCATTGGTCCACACCGGCAGAGGAGGGAGGGGCCCTTGATTAATAGCGAGCTTTCGGTAATTGGCCAGCATGCTTCATTACTCCTGTTAATTAATTGTTAATTGCGTATACATTGAGATAATTGCGGCCATACCAGCGTCGACTCGCTTTTAATTTCGCTCTATAATGCCCCTCCAACCAATCTCAATTGAGGTATGGATTTTTTTGCGTCAGGAGCGAGTCTGAGCTTGAAGGACATTTTGAAAAAAAGAAAATATCTTTTATAATTGCTGCACTTTAGCAGCAGTGCTGCAGCCAGGGTTCTTAATAGGAAAATCCTTAATCTCTGAGGTTTTAATTAGTATATCAACAATATTTTCTTTTCGCTCCAGGGGCACCTGTGCAGCAAAAGTATTGGAGTGCAGCAAGCTGTTACAATGACTTAATTATTTGGTCCAGCCAAGCACACTCCGACACTTCAGGCAGGCTGTGCTTTGACAAGCGTGCTGCATTCGAATTAGAAGACTGCAAGGTTAATTAACGCAGTGCAGATGCAAAATTTTATAGACTTTGGCACGGGGACAGGTTCATGGACCATTGAGAAATCGGAAAGTCGCTGCCTGTTGTCAGGATGCCCGCATTCCAGGATTAGCTCTTTGCTCGCAGGAAATGGGATTTCGGGACTTGAAGTAATTAAACTAATGGCGGAGTTTTTAAATTTGAGCCTTCAACAACGGCGTTCCAAAACTAACTTGAGTAAACAACTAAGTAAAGGACATCACCGCTCTAAAAATTGCATGACTCGTCTTTACAGTACAATTTAGTTATATGTTTTGGATTGTTTTTGAGTTATGAGACTGTTAAATTCAGCATAGTTAGTTTCAGCTTCTTTATCATCAATTAACTCTTTGAACGAGCCAGCCTATGATGAAATTAGTGACAAGTGTGTTTTTAAGTAAGAAAATTCTGCACTATATTATTGGCACATGAAAAAGAAATTTGGTTAAAAAAATATTTATTTTTTAATGGATTTTAATGGAAGATTTCGAATCAAGAAAACTTATTTAACTATTTTTCCTTAATGACGTTAAAGAGGTTTAACAGAAATGTGGATGCTGAATATGTTCGCACCTCCGATTATGGTCCGCCTCATGGTCTAATTCTAGCCATGACTAGAAGGCCATGACAAGCTAGCAAAAGTATCATTAAAGAAACTGAGGCACGAACATAATCAATTACAATTGTTAATGCAAAAAATTAATATTTTGTGAATAGTTGCTTTAGAGCAACGAAAATAACCAGGGCGCTTGAACATTACTGGAAATGGTTTCTCAAACATCAAGCAGAAGTTGACATATAAACAAGCATTTTTTGATGTTGCTAAACAAGTATCTTTCTCATGTCCTGGTTGTATAGTATTGGGAAATATTTCACGTTTTGTTATTGTAATAAGCATTATGCAGTAATTTTCCCTGTTCCAGTTATTTATGTCAATATTTTTTTTCAGATTCTTGAAATTACGAAACCAGGGCACCGAAAGAGGATACTTACATCATTAGGAGAAAAACCTACCAGCCGCCTATTCGACGAGTTGAAAGATTTCAGTCTGTCAAAATTGGTAAGTTCAAATCAGTTTGTAAATCAAATTTCTAAGAATTCTGTGGATGATTTGTTGCGAACATAATACATTAAAAGACTATGTTCGTCATCCTAATTGTTCGTTGACAGGTCATCATTTAATCATAGTTTTATTAATCGGAAGTTCGATTAATTTTTTCTGGAGATATGAAAAAATAAAATAAAACAAATAATAAATAAAACAAAAATAATACAAATTCTTGCTTAGTTTCTGTGAAGAGTACAGTTCTTAGTACTACCCTCTTTTAAAGTTTAATAATATTATCAAAAAGAAAAAAGAAGTTTTAAAAAAATTAAGAGAACAGACATCAACTGTTCCACAAAAAGTTTAGGTATAATCTTGTCAGAATGTCGTTCCAGAAATCGTTCGTGGATGTATTAAAGTTCACATTTCTGACTTAAAATTCCGTTACTCTTTTCTCTGTCGAGTTTGTTTATCTCCTGGCAACCTTTCGTTATCTTTTTTTTGTACGTTCATCTTCCTGAGACATTGGCAACAAATGGGTGTAAGATAGGCTTTGCGTATCTTAATCACAGCTTCACTTCTTCATGTGTTGTTCCATGAGGTGTTTTTCGTACAAACAAAAAAAATTTTCGTGAAAATCTCTGTTGTCCGATTTGTCCGTATTCCAATCTTCCCCTGCACTTGTTACAGCACACCAAGGTATTTAACTAAATCTATAGATTTTTTTAGTGACTTGAAGCATTCCTCTATTAATTTTTTAATAATGTGAGAAATTTTCCTTCGTGATTTTTGAATGCTACAAGAAGTGTATTCCTTTATAGTTTTTTTTTAATATTGGGAAAAGTATGGATGTTTTTCTATGATGTGAGAAGCATTCCTCAATGGAAATCTCTAATGATGTGAGAAGCATTCCTCAATGGAAATCTCTAATGATGTGAGAAGCATTCTTCTAAGCAAATGCTTTCTTTCCTTTACAGGATTGGAATCTTGGTACCATAAGCGGCGTATCTACAACTGACGAACCTTCTTCTTCCGGGGACGAGTCAAGAACAGTGGACATCATGAGAGGAGACACGAGTATTCGCAACTTCGCCACCAATGGTAGTTTGTCAAGGAACGAATCTCCACCGCCTATGTCAGCGTTGAAGATTCGTCCTCCCACGCAGCTAATGGGTGACACATCCCCCCAGCAGACTTTACAGGAATTGCCTCCATCTTTCAATTCTACGCAGTGGAAGCATCAACCTGATGTACTGGTGAAGGGAAGTTGCAACTACACTGCCAAAGTAAGATCTTTCGGGAAAAACAATATAAATTTTAATATTTAATTTACATATGAGCTTACAGCCATAACGAGCTTCAATGTGAATTGTGAGGCAATTAAATTTAAATTTTTTTTCTCTCTTAATTCATTTTCTAAGCATTTGATGAGGCTGCGGTTGCAGTCACGGTTTTGGGACCGAGGGAGGTTCCAAGTTTGAACCGAAATTAGTCCTACCGAAGGAAAACAAGTAGTCCTGCGAATAGTCCTATAGAACTATTCGATTCTAGCGACCATCCGTCGTAATGTGGGCCTGGTTAACTCTGAGTTCGTTGATCAAACATACTCCTTCTGGTGTTGCGCGCAAGTAAGGAGTGGGGTTGTCGACGCAAAGTCGATCTGATCATATGATTACGGTACAAAATTTCGTTGCCAGCTCCAAAATAACCCTCATGTTGCTTAAAAACCTAATATAACCTTCAAGCAAATGCAAATAAATGAGACTAAACTAAACTAAGAATTTAATTGACTGTATTAAATTTTATGCCAAATAGCTACATATACATTAGCAATAAATATATTTATTTAAATAAAAATGAGCACAATAAAGGAATCTATATATATTTTTCTTCCCGCCATTTTTTGTAGAGATCCTAGAAATAATAAATAAATAAAAATAATAAGATGCGTTATCATTTTGTTAATTTCATTTATAGACATTATTGTGAGCGTTTTTAAGTAGCTATTTATTCTTCAAATCTAACGTAATACAGTCGGAACTTTTTTAACATAAAGCCATTTTCTGCAATATTGTTTCAATATAGATAGTAAAGACGTCCTGGTATTTATGTATTATCAACGTCAGTAATTTACCAGCAAAAAGCATAAAACTTCTAGATACTTTCTGTTTTTATATTGTGGGCTTAGAAACCAAATGCTTTAACATGAGGCAAAATGTTTTGCGTACATGATATCCGAAAGTAGAGCAAACTTCCATGCTGTGTTGGCCAGCTCTTTTGTGATGCTTATCTAGATAAAACAGATTTCTACAGTATTTAATATTTTATGAAACGATTATTTTATTTATAGTACCTTGGATCAACTTTGGTGAAAGAAGTCCGTGGCCTTGAATCGACGAGGAAATCTATACAGAAACTTAAGAGTTCCACTCGAGACATGAACAAAATACCCAATGTCATTTTATCCATATCTCATACCGGTGTCAAATTTATAGACGCACAAGCAAAGGTATGTAATCACACTCTGCATTTAGAAACGAATGAAAAATAACTAAGCTCCTATTTACGTAAAAAATGCTAACTTAGTATTATTTTAATGGGAAATATTTTTAGAAAGATATTCTGAATAGCAGTTTTTCCGATTAATCTTAACGTGAAATGGCTAGCATTTGATTTATGACTGTTTATCGATACATGAAACGAAATTGAACTGACTGCAGTGTTTAACGTAAAGAAATAAATAAAAAAACGAATACTAAATTTTTTTTACCACAAAAAGATTTTACATTTTATATTTTTCGGATAGCCTGCCAATTTTAGGAGACATTCAGTACTAAAAGGCTATCTCAAAATAAAAAGCTTTTCAAAAAACTGAAAGCTTCTAAACGATGTTCATTTCATTAGCCATTATAAGCCAACAGTTTTTTTTAATTATTGTAAAAATAAATTTAAACAAAGATTTATTTATTTTCTGACTACTTTTTAGAAGTTTTTGGATGGAAGACTTACAGCTAATACAGATAAGGAATTTTTCTGTTTTAATCATCATTTATGAGAATCTCTTTAAAGGATATGCATGAAAACAAATTACACCATGTGATAGATTAAATAATAAGACTGAATATTTAACAGAACCTATAAAAAATATTTAGAGTTGGCTGGATATGCTTCGAAATATGGTTTTGTAGTTTTACAATCAGTAATTCGATTGATTTAATGAAGAAAGACACTAGCAGAGGTCTATATATGTTATAGTTTTCAAGATTGATGCAAACATTTTAATACCTTTCGGAACAGCGTAAAGGAATTACCCCCGTCCTGGCTGGGCATCCGATGTCGCCTGAATGATAGTCGTCGCAACGTTAATCGGAAGTTGACGGCGGAGTCCTAGTAGACATCCCTCCCTTCCGCAAAAGGCACGTTCTGTCAGCAGAAGGTGTGTAACTCAGTCCCACACCATTACATTACCCAGCAGGGAAGCGAAAGTCCGCTTACTTATCCGACGGCTTCTCATCCACATACTAGTGGTGCCCCAACCCTGTGGGGAATACCTTTTGTGGTGATCAGTATCGCCAGCCACCATAGTATCAAGCCGTCATCTATTTTATCATGCAGCAGGCATATGGAAATCATCACGGGCAGCTCTACAACTCGTTCTACAATCAACACTGTGTATATTATATTTTGTTCTTGCTAGATCAGTGTCATGAGTATCATGTATTGTCAACATAATATCATTTGTTAGTGTTTATGTTTTTAACGTGTTTGTCCAAATGTTTGTTAATGTTAGATAGCTTTGTGTGTTTAGTTTAACCACTAAAGCTACACTTCCGATATAAGGGGAAAATCATTAGTTGGAAATCAGTGTTAATTGCAAGTGGTGTAATAATACTTTAAAATATCCTTAACCCTTTTGCTTCGGGCAATGTAGCAATTACGTTTCTGTCATTCAATAGGATTTGGTGAGTAACAGCGAAACACTGTGTTTCGCTCAAAAGTATCTGTACTTATTCTTGAGATTTGTATTTGAATATTGATTAAACCCCTAACCAAAACATCTTTGGAATAATTATTCACTTAACATGTACCTTAGAGGTCATAATGAACTATATTCCGGTCAGGGAATAAAACATAGCTCGTGAATTTATATAGAAATAGAAATCATTCGAAGTTGGAAGATTAAAATGCGATTATGTGTCAAAAATGTTAATTTTTTAGAGAGGTTATCCTATTACATGCGTTATTAATTTTTTTCTTATTGTATCTTGATATAATGACATAATATGTAATTTCTTACTCGACGATAAAAAATATTATGATGGTAAAAATTACAAACTATATATATTTCTTTCAATTTCAGAAACTGGTGTGCGAGCATGAGATACGAAACATCCACTGCGCATGTCAGGATGCCGACGATCTCAACCATTTTGCATACATTACAAAGGAGCATCAAACTACAAATCACTATTGCCATGTGTTCTGTGCTCAGAATATGGTAAGCCTTTGTGGATTATAAACTTATTCTTCCAGGAATATATTTGATTCATGTTTATATTCGCCATATAGAATTGGGTGTACAGAGAAATTCGGTAAAATACTCTTTATATACCAAATGCAGTAGAGTATTGACTTTGAGTGCTCAGTGAAGGAGTGCGGAAAGAGCTAGCGGCGATTCGCATCGCACGGTAGAGGGACAAACAAGTTGAGGGTACATATAAGATATCTGAATTTGTTTCGACTAATTAAGGTGCTGCATTCATTCTTAAAGAGCAATTCAAGTACTTCTATCAAGTTAAGAACAAACATTAGCTTTGTTTATGTTTCGTAATTGTTATTTTCTCTTCATTTTTCAGTAAAAGCTTTTCAGAAAATTAAAAAAAGATATCGGGATGATCTGAAGTTTCAGATTCCTGGGATTCGGATTACCTTGGTTCTACTGTATATTAAATGTAGAGAATAACATTTTTTAAAAAATTATTTTGTCTAAAGTAAGTAAAAATGACAAAAATCGGAATGGAAAGTTAATAAAAGTATATCATTATGAAATATAAATGAAAAAGGACACAGCAATGGGTTGCGACTGGAATTGGATGGTCGGCAGTCTTTTGAAATGGTGGAAATTATTTAAAAATTAGATCTTAAAATTCTTGTTCATGATGGTATATTTAGCATTCTGATAACTGCATAAAACAGATAATGCGTCACATTTTTTTAAAGAAATTTAACGCCTTTTCTTCACAAATTATTATGTTTAGCGAATCATGATATTTGCAGGTTTACAACGACTCCTCTTAATTAGTGGTACATAGGGCAGGGTACCAAATTTCGCCTACGTTCCTAATATCGCCCATCACGGTTTCTTCTTGATTTTAAGTGGTATATGGTGGCCACTACAGGAACTACAAAGCCTCCTTCTTCAGTAGTTGTTTGAGGAAGCCATTTGAACCTGCTTTGATTTTTCTTTTCTTTGGGAATTTTTGCTGATTTTCGTGGTAGATGAATTAATAGTCATGTTTCATTACTTGTAGTATAATCAATAAATTTCAAGTTATAATGCTATACCATTTGAGGCAGTGATAGTAAATATAATTGCCTACATTTTGGTATAGTTTATTTTTTGGTTTGCGATGGCGCCATGTTTGAAGGTTCGTTTGTTCCCAATATCGCCAATTTCAGTTTTCCCATTATCTCCCACTTGAGCATTCCCATTTTTGCCCTAGCCTTTTGAGGGTACTATATTAAAAAATGCCTTTAAAAAATACATGGTTTATGTCCTATCACCTGGCAATGCTCCTAAGTTCTTTTTTTATTTTAATGTTTTATTTAGGGGATAAGTGTTAAAAAATACTTTAATTATAATGTCAAAAGTACAAAAAAGGCTGTCTTGTATTACTTTCAATTTTTTTCTGCCTTAATTTTCATGTTTAATGAAGAACGTACGATCATAACTTAGGTTACACTTTATTTCAATCCATTTTAGACATAGGCGATATTAGGAACATACAGTGGCAGATATTAGGAATACTCTTTTTAGCAGAAAAAATTCCTTAGTCTCAAAAAAAATTTTTTTTGAGACTTGTAATTCAGTTTGTTTTCGGATAAGTGTCCCAGATAACAGATTGGAACAATTTTTAGACAAATTGCATATGAATTAGTCCTCTTATTAAAATAATGGCTTAAGTGGGGAATATTTGGGCCCTCAACCTTATATAAAATCTATTAACTCCAAATCCAAACTCCAGAATTAGGTCCCTTGGATTTTTCATGTGAGGCGTTGTGAAAGATTCTATTTGTCTGATGCTTTACGCTAATGTGCAGGAACTGAAGCACAGTATCACAACTGCTATCCACTCGAAGCTCCTCAGACGCTTGCAAACACTGGCGTGAAATCGAGTATCGCTTGGACATACAACACGCAACCAAGGGATCTCACATCGATATTTATTAACTTTTATAGTTCTGTAATAAGTTAGTAAAGATATTTTATTTCTGCGTGTTTTAGTTTTTATTTTATGTAATTTTGTAATGTGACCAATAATCTCGCATACCCTGTACATTTAATTGCGATAAAAGCGATGTTGTCTTTCCAGGACATGGCTACAGAAATCATCCTGACTCTAGGACAAGCTTTCGAGGTGGCCTATCAGATGGCGATCCGGGAGAAGCCGGAGAAGTCCGGTAAAAAAAGCGAGTCAGGCACGGCGTCCTGCGGTGACGACCAGAAGAGGTACGTCAGCCAGATAACCGTGCATTTAGTGCAGAAAACCCCGGAGAAAAAAAATATGGACACTGAACTCAAGATTGCTGAGTCGTGACGTTAACAATTATTACATACTTGTAAACTAGAATGTCGAACAAGAAAATTGTAAATGGTTATAAACTGCTAACTTAATATTATTATTTGGAGTGAAAGGTCGCTTGCTTTTGAATGGTTGAGAGTCGTTTATGTTACAACAAACGGCAACGGATTGATTGTTAAGAACCAGAATAAATAGCTTCGGACAAACGTTAAGTTGAAATAGTGAAGTAATGGAAGTACATTTATGTAGTTTGATTAAATTATCCCTCAATTTAATTTGAAAATTTATTAATGGTGCTGCCATCTATTGTCGATAAAAGTAAACTATTTGCTTTCTTCGAAGAAAATAAATTTTTCATACTTTAGAATAAATATTCCATGTGACATAGCAAAATATAAGAAAGAATGAAGTTTGAGGAATGATATTGAACAAAAGAAAAACACCCTCGTGATTTTCTACTAGGAATTTTCTTCCAAACTTCAACTGCAGGTGACCTTCTCTGGATGCGTTGTTTATTGAGAACTGAATGCTGAAGCTCAGAGTTATATTTTTCCGTTTTTGGCTATTTTTATTAATTGTTGATAAATTGGCTCTTCTTAATATTTTAAGTTGTGAGATATATTAAAGCAATTTTAAATAATTTAAAATTTGAGTTAAATGATTTCGGACTCTAAAGACATTTTTAAAATTTTATTTAATAAATGTGTACCAATATATAAGTTACATACATATAAAAAGTCAATGAATAACTATTAAATTATTGGCGGATTCCTTTCGAATTTGATAAAATTTATTCCATTGCCTTAACAAGAAATTAAAATTATTCGAATTTTAGCGATAAATTATAATATAACTAAATATCTAATTATAAATTTATTAAAATTTGAACCAATTAAATTTTTTTAAATGACCAAGTAGCTGCTGATAATTTTTTTATAGCGAACTTTAGAAACTGTTATATCCTTTGCTATATTCAAAAGGTATTAAAATGTCTCTTGAATTACAGCAATGGAAAATTTTAAAGTGATCGTAATAATAATGATAATTAATTTTATATGACAAAATGAAATCTTATTAACATTTTAAAAATCAAAAACTTTTATGTGGTAAGTAAATTTTCCTAATTTCTTGAACTAATTAGAATTTAAAATGCATTAAACTGTACGTTCATAATTGTCCTATTTAACTACTATTAACTGGAGACAACTGAAAAGATATGCACTGCTTTATCAGTTAAAAAAATTGAAATTGTCTCGTTATATATCTTAAACAAATAAAATAATTGAATTTGTTGTATAATGAACTAAGTAAAGTAACCTAAAAAATATTTTTTTCGTAATTTGAAAGGGATATTTTGTTAACGGTGTCTGCTCAAATCTTTTTGTCAGATTATAGCAACTTATAAATTGGTTCAAATAATTTCTAATTGTACAGCATTTCTTGACATTCATAAGAACGTCAATACTGATGATGATTGAATAAAACTCTTTTTGGACTAATAATAATATAAAACTAGAGTCCTTCTATCCTCACATCACGGATTGGTATGGCTTTTATTTTTTGAGATTGAGCTGTTAAGGAAACAGGTGCAGCCTATTCCATCTTTATATTGTAGGTATTAAGTTGTTAAGTTGTAAAGTATTTCTGGCAAGTGTTATGAAAACAAGATTGCTTTGATTCAGGGTTTCTTAAAATTTTTCCAATGGCGACTCCATATAGGCTACAAAATTATTTTCTGATTCTATGAACGACGTTTTTTTCGGGTAAAAGTATAGCATAAAAGTACAAAAATACTTTTAAATGGTTTAAGTACAAAAATTAAAGCTGAAAATGAAGCATTAAGGTAAGAAAAAGTTTAGTTGAAAATGTTTATTTGTAAATTTTTAACGAGGTCCTACAAATAAATGTAGTTTTTTTATATTGATTTCGCTTACCAATATCGAAGAGTTTGACGAAAGCACGCGAAGCTAATGCTTCTCCGATTCAAGTATTCTGGCAAGTCCACACTGGGGTTGGGGGTTCCCACTGAAGGAGCAACAGTTTAAGAAGACCTGCTTTTATTGATACTGACGCATCCGCTATCTGCAAATATTAATCGTTATCTGATTATGATTACATAATCATATCTGGCCATATATCGTAACTTAGTTCAATAATTTTTTTTTTAAATTTTGATTTCAGAAATATTAAAAAACCGTAAAAGAACGAAATACAGATATTTTCTTCAGCCCAATTCTTCAACTACTTCTACTGCTATAGGCCACGTCACATTCCCGTTCTTAGAGAATACATCGCTTCTGATCAGTTCGGGACGGATGTGAGTGAAATTGGCAAAGTCCGAGCAGGTTCTTTTTTAAAACGTTTTTTTAAATATCTGTGAGTAGAAAATAGGGAAAAATTTTTAAAAAAAATATTTGAGATAAAATTTAAAAGGGTGGAATTATTTTTACAACATACGAGCTCTGCAAAATGCAACAGGAAATATGTTCCACATCATATCCCTTTGATAGATTGCAACATTCATGGATGTAAAAGAGCGAACTTAAAGATATCTGTTGGGATCTTATATACAAAGTATGTATAAGAAAAGTAATTAAATGTAATAAATGAGAATTAATGTGTAGTAATGGTTCATGCCTGTTTCCTTGACAACCAAAGACGCTCATAATCGTATCTCGTGATGGGTGGACCGTGCACATTTTTTTCGTTGATTGCTGTTGTTTTGATTTGACATTGTTTGTGATCGTGTGCTCTCATCTTTCCCAGGGTATCTTCTGTTCTATGGAGGTAATTTGCAGAGATTCCATGGGAAAGCGATAGAGCCAGGAAGGAAATTGTTTTTAACGTAGTCTGTCTGTTGCTTGTAAGAGAAGTCCAGCATATTCTTGTAGTAGATAGTTCTCTTGAATTACTATGTTCAAAGGCTTTGATACACAATAAATACTGCTTTGTAAACAAACTTAAAATAGTGCATATTTGGAGCTTAGGTCTTTCTCTTAGAGGAACTTGAACGAGCATTTACAGCAATACATAAGGCCAATTCTTAAACAGATGTATCAAAAGCAATATTTTTAAGCATGAGTTAATAATTATTTCATGTTGCAAATTGATTTTATTATTTAATTTTTATTTTATCTTATGGGAAAGAAGTTCTTATTTCATTACAATAGAATTTTAAGCATAATTTAATAGAATTTTAAGCGTAATTGATGTTCATTATTTATTGTATTGCTTAATAATTCAATACGTAACTTAAGTACAGTGAAAGACCTAATTAAAAAGCTTCTTTATTTGCAAATAAATATCAGCAAATTCAATATTTTTTTTATTTTGGTTAATTACAGTAAAAATTTAAAAAATAAGTAGCTTTACACCACTGTTACAATGATAATAATATATTATAAAAATGAAATTACTATATTACAATAAGAAATGAATATTTAGATGAAAATGCTAATAAGGAAGTGAAAAAGCAACCTTTTGCGAAACTCTAGTTAACAAAAATAAAATTTAATATTTGGATTTTAAGCTAGAATTTTCTTTAGAAAAACTATCAGGAACCATCCATTCATAAGTAAATATAAGGAGTTAGCTAATTATATAATGAATGTTTGAATTAAGTACTGATCGCAATATCCTTAAATTTGTTCTTATTTATAAAACAATGATTTATTATTTTAGGAAAGAAAAAATTAAGGTTATTTAACTGATGGTAAATTAAGCATATATTTATTTAAAAATACAGTAGCCTTTTTTTAGCAGATCGTCTTTTACTTAGGGAATTAATCAAACAATAACTATCATTTTGTTCCATCAAATAGTTTTTTTAAATAATGTTTTCTTATCATTATGCCACTATTTGTATAATACTCATGCAATTAAAATTATTGATGATTTTATAAATATTTTATTTATTTGAAACATTATGTTATTTAAAATTAGAGCAATTCATGATATTTATTCTAGACTCGTGAAGTGCATATAGGGCCAAAAGTACTTTCAAATTCGGGACCATATTTCTGCATCGCTCAACAGAATAACACGTGTTCAAGCTAATATAATATATAAACATCTATCGGTTATTATTATAATTTTCTGAAGAGCATTCATATAAAAATGTGAATTCTTATTATGCAGAGAAAAGAATTTCGATAAAAAACATTAATTTTGATTTCAATATATAATCTCAAAAAAAGTTGGGCTTATTTCTTTTACACAATATATATTTTTATGTAAGCAATATGATATTTTTATATTAAGCAAGAAAACCAAAGTCACGTAAACTAATGACCATAACTTAGCAAATTTTGTTATGGAAAAATATAACTTTGTGCTTCAGCAAACTCAGATGTCATGTTGTATTATGCTCACTTGTTTATTAAAACTGTATTTGTACATAGTGAATTATAAACAGAACTTAATGTCTCTACAGCTTTGAAGAAAGTCTCTTTATAGCTGTTTTCATGAAAATAAATATATTGTTTGTAGAACTAACTATGCAGTTTGGCGATCTGAAAATGAATGGTGAATTTTATATATGATTTTTTAAGTCGGATTTTAATAAATAATAGTGAAAATTATGTTCTCAAAAATAAAAATTTGTATTATTAAGACTTTTAAATTAATGGTGACATTTTTAATATTTAAAAAAATTATCTAACCAATTTGAATTTTTCTAGTCTCAAATGATTCATCCAAGTGAATATGATTTCTAAATTGAAATAATAAGTATAAAATAATTTGTTTATCATAAAAGTTTCATTATCTTTCAAAGAATTGTTAATTACCCATACATTTTTCATCATTTATTTTTTATATACTATTCTTTTCAATTTTAGTTAATTTGGGTTCATAATAGTATTAAGTTTTAATGATAAAATATTTTAAATAATTTTAGCATGAAAAGGTTTTAATAACCTCAAATCAGCAAAAAATATCAAAGTATAACATAACTGTCCAATGAATCTCAACACCAGTTGAGTAATTTGTTGTGTTGATATACAATAGGGAATGAATTACTCAGTCAAGATTTTAAAATCTATTGATAAATGTGCAATAAAAGGAGTTTTCTTTAAATATGAACAGTACTGTGTTTCCAATAGTAATTATGTGTGTTATTCATAGCTTACAGAATAATGCGAAATTTATATAGAAATAGTCTAAGAGATCTTTAAAATTCGTACTGTTAAAGATGAACAGTTTTATTGATGCCTATAATATTTGCAAACATTTAATAGAATGATATATAACTTAGCAATACAAACATCATAATATATTTTCGAAAAATTTGATTAAGAATTTAAATATCCAAACTTATTCTTTTTTGTTAGTTCTCAACATTTTTGCAAAAATATTTAAGAATAATTTTTGGAACAAAATAAGGCTAACGTAGACTTTTATTCTACTAAGCACATAAAAATTTATAAAATAATAATGTAAAGAATTGAATACAAAAAATTTCCATATTTATAAACCGGAATAACAGTAATGACATTGTTCGGTGAAATTTTTACTAAAAATTGTTTAAAATACGAAATGTATTTTAGCTCTAAACTTGCGTTAAAATTATTTCATCTCACGCAAATGTTCAGAACGAATTTAGTTTAAGAATGGAAAAAGTCTCATTTCCTTAATGAAAGTTTAATTAGGCATTGAAAAGTCATAAGATTTTCTTTTCTATATTTCAAATTAATATTAAATTTGAAAACAAAATTTCGGTTGACATTGTTTAAAAAATTGTGTATTATTGTTATTATGGAACTAAGTTCATGCTCGTTATATTTGTTAAAGTTTGGAAATTTTATACATATTACCTACTTATTATGCTTGCAACGTAACAAAAAATTGCATAACAAATTACGAAAAGGAGTTTTCTTCTATTATTAAAAACACGCCAAATAATTTAATTCAAATTGGTTTGGCCAACAAATAGAAGTGTTTTGAAAATTGTCGAAAAAATTGTTTGTTTATAGATTTGCTGTAAATCCCTTGTTTCCCTTATGTATGAATTCCTGTACTTTCGTGTTCAAAATAGCAAATTTTTACTCTCTTTTAGAATCAGACCCTATAAGATGTCATACTTGGTGCTAAGTATAATCTTTTATATTTTGGTTGTATTAGCAATTCCGAAAAGTAGTGCCTGTTTTATGATAAAAAAAACGAATAGAGTTACTTTGACACGACACTTTTGGTGAAATAACATACACTATGAACTGTATTTCTGCACATGTGGCGACAGTATTAGAAAGGTAATGTTACTTAACCCTTTGACCTATGAATTTATTCAACCTCCTAATTAGATCACACCACCCACATTTGGGATTTTTTTTTATTTTTTCGATCTATTTAAGACGGCAAAGAATACTTGAGGCATTTAAGCGCGTCTAAGTGATTTTTGTATTTAAAATTAATTATGTTGACTTAATTACGGATTTAAATAGCAAAAATTCTGTAATTCGATACACGTGTCAGACACGTTGTTGTAAGCGAAGGGGTTAAAGTCTGTGTTATCCTAGCACAGCGATCATTATAATTAGAAAGACATTTCTCTTGTTATGAAAGATTCTTCGCCCAGGGACTACTCTACCTTTGTGAAATCAAAGTCGAATTGTCAATGTAAGTGTGCAATATTCATTGCTATCTAGACTGAAGAAAGTCATTCAAAATCGCAAGACAGATCTCCTGTGATAGCAATATCGTCATCTATGGCAACACTGGATCTTATGGCTTCATGAGAAATTATTTATTGTCTCGTAAACTTTAGAATTGATCCAGAAGAATTTAATATACAACCCTGAACTTCACCTTGTAATTTTCATTTTTTTGGGGGAAATTTAAAAACACCGAAGACTGTATAAATTTGATCACAATGAGAAAATATCTTATGTTGGCACTCACAATTCTCAATGTACATTCTCACTTCAATTGTGCATGAAAAATATAAAAATTCCAATGAAAGATCCTTCAGTTGTTTGATTACTATCCCCAGAAACACAGTTCAAGAAAATTGCTGTTACAATAAAAGGCTTTTATTAAAGTCCTCGTTCTTTTTAAAGAATAAACGGCCACCATTTTTCGGAATTTGCAAATATTTTTGAAAATAGTTTGCCTTGGATGTATGAACAAAAATTCTTCTAAACTAACCTATAGTGTGTATCCTTTATAAGCTGTGATGCATGCATGAGAAGAATGTAAGTTAATTTTCCTTCGACATTCGCGTCGAAAGGAATTTTCTCGGTGTATCATACAAAGATGAATTCTATAGAATGTGCTAAATTATACTTCATGAAATTTGTAAAGTAAACTGAAAATGAGAAATCCTGTGAGTGTTAATTTTTCATGTAAATCTTGAAATATTCTACTTCGCATTGTAATTATGTACTTTGTATATTTATCCTAAGCCTTGAAATAAAGAGACCTTAAATTATCGTCAACATCGTTTCTTTATGTGTTGTGTCGAATTTTTTTGATTTCTGTGTAACATGATATTCTATAAGGGATAAAATTTTCTGTTATGTTGAAGTGTTTACTTTCTCGTATTCGAAGAATGCAGAAAGAAAATACTGCAATCTTCAAAGAATTCGTCCCCAAGATTTTGATGAAACTCCACATTCTTATTTGTTTGTTATTAATTAAGTAAGAGACTTCTGCAAATATCTAGAAGATCTTACTTTTAACTTCCAGAGTGTCTTCAATTTCAATAGCAGATGAAAACTTAAAAATATGTATCTTTTCTGAATATTGAGTGAAAATTAAGCATTTTGCAAGGATTTTTTAAACAATATTTTGTAAATTAACTGAAAACCTATTTTTAGAGCAGTAAATCTTTATAAAACAGCTGAAAAGAAGTCAACACATTCAGTTCCACCGCCGCTCTGGCGCGTCCAGAACCTTTTATCTAATTAGATGACCCCTTCTCTACTGTAGTTAAGAGATGACAGAGAAGGGGTCATCTAATTGTATAGATGGTTCGAATCTCAGGCATGAAGAGCGGCAGCGAATGTGTTAAAGAAAAAAAAGTTTTAAGTTTCCTTGTGATGCATTATTTAATGTAAAACGGAACCTTAAATTTTGGGACTGATTGAAAAAGTAAATAATGTAATATGCTCAAATTTGAAATGCTATATTTTTGAAACTGCTTATAAAATATTTTATGAGTTCTATTAAAGAACTGTTAATGATATTGCACCATTAAAACCAGTTTTCACCTTCTCAGGTTTATGTTTTCTATTTTAACTTGTGAAACTAGAAATAATTTAAGCTAAACAGAATAATACATTTGACTAGATTCATTATATCACTTTCATTCCTATATTTGATCTGCTTAAATCTTTGGATATCTCTGATTAAATATAATCCAAAATGAAAGTTTAAAACAACTTTGCTTCTCGATTTTAGAAATTGAGGTAATGACTGTCACGAATATAAATTTTACATAATGTAGGAACTAATATCCTTCCTAGTGTACCACGGTAAACTTTAATCAAACAAATCACAACATGATATATTTAAACAAGGGCTTAGCAATCCAATGCCCACCACTCGCCAACATCGTTACACGATCCCTGAACAAACACTTTTGTTGGCAAATCGTACGCACGTGTTCGCCAAATCAAAACGCTCCTTTAGGGAAAGGGTTCGGCCTTAACGAAAGTAACCCAAACACCCCTCCCCCCATTCCGAATGGGTTGCGGGCAAAAGAGTGAGAGACGATATAAATTTGCTTCCAACGAGCGAGAAGCGCATACTCTCCCTGCAGGTATGCCATAATTGGATTGTATGCAGTACAAAAGAGAGAGAGAGGTAGAGCCGCTCTCTCTACCTCTCTCTCCTGCATATGACAGCACTCAACTCTTGTAATTAACCAATTATAGCGCCCCCGCGCTATCCATGGTTCATGGGGCAGCCCCACTGCATGCTAAGCACTGAGCCAGAAACTTGATTAGAGTATATATATGGAGAGGAGATATATTCGCGCGTACGCAGGGGGTTGGGCACGCGTCTTGTGTGTTCCGATCGGCGGGATTCCAGTCCCCCTCCCCCTGAGAAGGAAGAGGGGGGATTCGTGAGGATTATAAGTAGGGAGGAGGGATGATTCATTAAGGAATTACGGATTCTTTCGGGTCATGCCGTTTAGTTTCGCAGAGATTGCGATCATGGACTATGAGTAGATAGATGACATGGGTATGAGCAATTTTTGAATTCTCATCGTTGATCTGCGTGTATATATATTCAAGTTTATATTGTATATTGTCTGGTGAGTTAATTTCCAAAGTAGGTAACACGTTTAAGCAATTAACGGAGAAAAGAAAATGGGAAAATAACTATAATTTTTTCTTTTTTATCGTTCGTTTGAAAAAAGATGTAAAGATTCTTTAATTTGTATAAAAAATCCAGAATTTCTTCAGTTTGCAACCTTTTCAAAGTCAACTCTTCAGAGATTTATAATACTTATTTTCTATTGAGTAGTTTTGTGCACAAAAATCCAAAACTATTCTGCATTTCTTCCTATTCATCGTTTTTCAGTTAAGTCTTGACTTATGCCAGGACTAAACAAAGGTTATTATATTTCAAGAAATATTATAAGTGATTTATAAAGATGTACTTATATTATTATCTTCATTGTAAATTTTGTGATCGCTTTCATTTGACAAAAATTGAAAGGCAAAGGAAAGCAGGAAGGAAACCGCTAAGTTTTAAGGTAAGTAAAATCAAGCTATGAACAGAGAGTTGAAAGGCCAAACAGAATGGGAATAGATTTCGTATTAAAACATAAATTTACAGCTATGTTATTTGTATTCGAAAATAAACAAATGCAACTAAAATTATTTTAACATACAGAAAACCGATGTGAATTGTAACTTGTAATAACAATTTCTCTACTATTTTTAAGAATTAATGGCAATATCTTAGGCATAGGTTTTACCTTTCACTTCAGATTTAAAAAGGGCCAGGATCTGTGGCGCAGAGATAGAAGCTCAAGGAGGTATGGACGTAAAGGGCACCAGTCTTGTGGGGCAGCGCGAAGACAAAATAGCAGTAAATTTATTTTACATTATACAGTAGTTGCCGCTTGTAGTGATCACGGATGTAACGATCAATCGTTTGTATTGACCAAAACAGCAAAGATCTCTTGCATTTAAATACATAGAAAATACGCCAGTTCTAGTGATCAACAATTCGCTTTTGGTGATCGGTTTCGATGAGATCACGCCACAAAGCACGGGATCAGTGACGATGAACACGGTCCAGAAGAGAAATCACTATCAGGCCAAGAAACTATGCAAGCCTTTCGTACTTGAAAATAAGTCCAATAGAGCGGTGAATCTTTTGATGAGCATTATTCTTGTGAACGGTTTATTCAACGAATGTCTGAATATTAAAAAAACAAGTTACTCTTGATAATTTTTTAAAGAAAGTACATATTTTTTTAATACTTTGTATCGATTTCTTTTCCTTATTCAAACGAATGAGTAGTACACACCAGCAATTCTGTGTGTACTATTATTTTTTTTTTGCTATCCTTGCATACCTATAGATTTATATTATTTTTAAGGCATTTTAGATGTATTAATCATTCATATGTATTGATCACTTTGGCTTTGACCCAAATCACTACAAGCGACGTCCTAGTGCCAAATATGAAGAGGGAATTAAAAGCAGCCTTCTAAATTAGATGTGATGAATCAATGGCTCCGGGGCTGATACAATGTTAAGAATTCTACGCCTCGGGTGATACTGATCGCTGTAGCCTGATGTCAGACTCTCGGCTTCGGAAGTTCGAGGGTTAGAGACGTGATTACACGGCCATACACCCTGACCTGATGCACTGTTAAATCGTCGGGGGTCAAACCGTTGCTCTTGTCAATATATTAAAATGAACTATCAACTATTAAATGCAAAAAAAATTGATTTTTGGAACAAAATAGCAAATAAGGTAAAAAATACATATTATTTATGTTTAACTTCAGTTGATAAATTTTAATTAATTTTTGAAATTAAAATGACAGAAAAAATTCTTCGTTTGTGCTGAAATAAAATATATTTTGATTCTGTCTTTCTTTCTCTGTGTCTGTTTTTGTATCAGAAATATCTTTTTAATACTGCAATGCAATTTTATCGATGTGTATAAGAACTCGTATAAGCTGTAGAAAAGGTCCACAACAATTAAATATATGAAAATTAAATTCTCAATATGTTGTAGAAAAAGGTTTAAATTAAATACCATTTTAAATTCTTCACATTCTAATTACGTGTTCGGAAACATAATGATAACGTTTTCGAAAGTGAATAAAAAACACACACATTTGTAAACATCACGATACGGTGAAAGCCGAATTCAGCTCTCGGTGATCGACCATCGTCTTCAGTGACGTCACAAACAAGCTATGGGGCCTGGATACCGAGGGCAACGGTCAAACAGTTAGTGCAGTACAGCAGCTTGGAGGGAACGTTTACAGAATCAGGTGTCATCTTCTTCATCTAACTATAGCTAAAAATTACGAAGTCTGTCCCAAAACAGACCTAATATAATTTCAAAAGGGTCAAAAGGGGCGCACCTTTCTAGTCCATTTCAATTAGACCAAAAAATGGCAAATAGGGGAAAAAATTTATATAGTTTTGAAACTTTGATCAAATACTTCTTTGACCTCAAGGATATGAGAACCGAAGAGTTTCCACCTTTTAGGGGGGAGCTTCCGCCCCTAGGGGGAAAACTGAAGTGAAGTGGAGTGTTAAGTCAGTTTTTCCTAGATTTCTTCAACCCTACACATTTAGTGTTAAAAATGGTTAGATGAAAGTTGTAGAACATAAAATTCTGCGTCGAATGAGTACCAAAACTATATATTTTGTTGCAGTAGTAAAATTACAAACTCTTATCAAAGTTGCAATGATTATTTAATTTTCAAAAAAATCATTATTCTTACAAAAGACGACGCATACAATCAAAGATTCTATCTAAATAAAGTTTGTAAGTATAAGTATTCACTTTTGCAAGCACATGCATATGTCAGAGCACCAATACCAGAGCGCTAGTATGGTGTGGAAGTTAGGAGAGAGAGTACAACTAATCCATTGCAATGAGACCGAGAAACGACAATTAGGAGAAAATTTTATAAAGTTTTGAAACTTTGGTCAAATACTCTTCTGACATCAAGAAAACGGAAACCGTAAAGTTTCCATCCCTGAGGGGGGAACTTCCTCCCCCCAACCCCCTCTGACTTTCAAAACCATCAAAGCACAAAATGATTGCATCCAGCTTATAAAACTATAATTAACATTGCTTATTTTTTTAAATGCAATAAATTATTTTCACTGACAACCTTTACTTCGTTCTTGATGGAGGCTCTATTATTCATCGTGTAGTATGACCAAAGCAAGAGACTTTCGGTGATGTTTACACCACATATATGTCTTATCTCAAGACGCATTACGGCCTGAAGTAACAGTTGTTTTCGACGGATATACCGAAAGCAGTGTTAACACAAAGGTTATTGAACGCCAAAGGCGCATGATGAAGCGTACCTCAAGATAAATAAATTTTAATGAAAGCACAGTTCTCCTTGACCCTCAGAGACAATTTCTAAGCAATCTTGCAAATAAGGAGCGTTTCATTTCGCAAATTCTCTAGCCACTTGGAGAACGTAGGCATATGCACAATGCACATTTGTAACAACAGATGATGCTGATGTACATATTGTGAAGACCGCTATAGATACATTTGAGAAGATTAAGAAACAAGTTGTTGTAATTGGCCAAGATGTTTATATTCTTGTTTTACTTACTGCTCATACCCCAGACTATATAGATATTTTCATGTTGAAAGAGGGTAAGGGTAAAGTCAAAGATAGGTTCTATAGCTCTAAAGATCTGCAGAATTCTAATTTTGTGAACGAATGCACAAAAAATCCATTCTCTTCCTTCATGCGATTAGTGGTTGTGACATAACCTCAGGATTCTATGGAAAGGGAAAATTACAAGCAGTGCAATTGTTCAACCTCAGTAAATACCTGTAAGATATCCCTGAGATCTTTAATAACCCTAATTCAACTTACACTGAGATTGAAAGAGCAGGAGAGAGGTTCATCATCGCATTGTACAGCAACACGAAGAAAGAGGAAAGTAGCTTGAATAATATGAGCAATTGCACTGCTTGTAGTTTTCCCTTTCTATAGAACCCTGAAGTTGTGTCACAACTACTAATCGCCTGAAGGAAGAGAATATATTTTTTTGCATTCAATCACAAGATTAGAATTATGCAGACCTTTAGAGCTATAGAACCTATCTTTGATTTGACCCTTACCCTCTTTCAACATGAGAATATCTATATAGTCTGGAGTAAGAGTAGTAAGTAAAAGAAGAATATAAACATCTTGGCCAAATACAACAGCTTGTTTCTTAATCTTCTCATATGTCTAGCGGTCTTCACAATATGTACATCAGCATCATCTGTTGTTACAAATGTGCATATGCCTACGTTCTCCAAGTGGCTAGCGAGTTTGCGAAATGAAACGCTCCTTATTTCCAAGATTGCTTAGAAATTGTCTCTGAAGGTCAAAGAGAACTGTGCTTTCATTAAAAATTATTTCTCTTGAGGTACGCTTCATCATGCGCCTTTGGCGTTCAATAACCTTTGTGTTAACACTGCTTTCGGTATATAAGTCAAAAACAATTGTTACTTCATCGCCGTAATGCCTCTTGAGATAAGACATATATGTGGTTTAAACATCACCGAATGTCTCTTGCTTTGGCCATACTACACGATGTATAAGAGAACCTCCATCAAGAACGAAATAAAGGTTGTTTGTGTTACCAACTGGTCGCTCTGGAACTGTATAAAAGATATTATAAAACATGACCAGAAAGAGGCAACATATAATTAGAATATTTATGAAATTATTTTATTGCAGTTAAAAAATAAGCAATGTTGATTATTGTTTTATTAGCTGGGTATGATAATTTTGTGCCTTGATGGCTTTGCAAGTTCGAGGGGGGCTGGGGGTTCCTCCCTCAGGTATGGAAACTTTACGGTTTCCGTTTCCTTGATGTCAGAAGAATATTTGAACAAAATTTCCAAAATTATAAATTTTTCTTCTAATTGTCGTTTTTCGGTCTCATTGCAATGAACTAGTTGTACTCTCTCTCCTAACTTCCACACCACACTAGCGCTCTAGTATTGGCGCTCTGACATATATATGTGCTTACAAAAGTGAATACTTATAAATACAAACTTTATTTAGATAGAATATTTGATTGTATGCATCGTCGTTTGTAAGAATAATGATTTTTTTTTTTTGAAAATTGAATAATCATTACAACTTTTATAAGAGTTTGTAATCCTACTACTGCAACAAATATATAGTGTTGATACTCATTCGACGCAGAATTTTATACTCTACGACTTTCATTTAAATCACTTTTAACATTGAATGTGTAGTGTTGAAGAAAGCTAGGAAAAACTGACCTAACACTCCACTTCTCTTCAGTTTTTCCCCCTGGGGCGGAAGCTCCCCCTGAGAGGAGGAAACTTTTCGGTTCTGATATCCTTGAGGTCAAAGAAGTTTTTGACCAAAGTTTCAAAACTATATAAATTTTTCCCCCTATTTTACCTAATTGCAATGGGCTGTTGTTGGTTCACGCGTGGAATATCTCGCCTACCGATCATCAAAAAAACAACTCAACGGACGTATTCAAAAAGATTCATGATGGCGGATTAAACGATAAAAGTTATTCCTGTCAACGTTTCGAGAACTATTGTAGTAAATCTTCTGTAGATTTTTGTAAATAGGTGTGTTGTATTTATTTATGTTGTATTGTTTTGAAAAATATATGAAGCCTTTTAGTTGAATGCTCTTTGTAGTTGTTAATCGGGCTTCCTGTTTCACTTCTAAAAATATGGTGGACATAGAGCAAAAAATCGCTTCTGGCTTTAAATTCATCATGTTCTCCAAAGGAACGTTAACTATCTGAACTAAATTTGGTTAGGTAACTCAGATATTCAAAACAGCATTTCTTGTGTGTCTGAATGAGTCAGTAAATCTCCTTTGAAGATTATATTTCCTGTACAATTTACTCATATCATTACTCTTTAAATCTGCTTATATTAATATAGTGAGTTTGTTCTTTATACAAAGCTGTGAGAATGGAGATATTTACATTACAACCAATGTATTGCGTTGAGGATTTTTTACATGGATAATCCACTATTTAGTACTCTATTTCTCCACTATAAAAACTCAGAGAATATGATGTATAGGTAATTTTTATTCTTAAATTAAACAGAGACAGAATGAAAGAAATTCTGACCATAGATCCTATGCTGCGAATTTTCCTCGAGAGATGGTATTCGACCTAATCTTTCACTTATGCTGGCATTACCTAAAGTCTCAGTTTTAGAGCCGAAAGACGCCATGAACTGCTACAAATAGTAGGGGAGACCGGGGCAGGTTTACACACTTTTTAAATTTTTATTTTTATGTTCTAAGGCTTTAAAGTTTTTCTTTCATTTTCATTACCAATTAATTAGTTAGACTTTAAGGCATGTAGTGTATATTTTTAAATACTTTAAACTATTATATTTTTGTAATTATACCATTTTCTTTACCATGATGTTACCTGTGTAAACTTGTCCCATGACCGGAGAAAGTTTTCACACTGCCTGGGGAGCGTTTACATCCCCCCAAATGATTAAATAAAAGGCTTACACTGATTAAAATAAAACAAATTACTTAAAATACTAAAAATACAAAGAAACTTAGTTTTTTTCAAGAAGTACATAATAAATTATGAACAATTACGGTGAATCCTAGTAGTATTCAAAATCACTCTCACAATTTATGCAATTCCTCCCATAATTCTCTCATCATTTTAGTATCAGCTTAATAGTTTAATTGATTTATTTTTAATCCTTAAATATTGAAAAGTTTCAAAAAATTTTTTTAACATTGTTATTCTTGACTATTCAGTAATAAATTATCATCACAGGCATTAACTGACAGGTATAATTCCCATTTTCATAAAGCCAACATCTGTCAGATTTACGGGTGAAGAGGCTTAGTGCCCCAATGAATCGTGGTTGGTTATGGCGGAAAAAAAAATACGCTGCCGTTCTGTAATATGCATGGTTAAATTTTGGAAAACTTAGAGGAAGGGAAGTTTCGAAGAATAGTGTCATTAAAAATGAAAAATGCAATAACAAAAGATGTTGAAAGTATGACTATAATATGTAATCATTACTATAAAGACATTTTACCTTGTTGTATGGGTAATGAATAGAAAAATTCCGGAGGAATTATTTTATGAACTTCATTTACTTTGTTTGCATTACAAATGAGTTTAATAACACCAGACACTCTAGATAACTGTTTGAGGTACAGGAGTTACAAAACCACCAGTGGCACATATTTTTGAAAACAGAATAATGTCGTATCAAGACTAGAGTCAGGATTGGCCGTAAAGTTAATCAGAATAACAAAAAATCTTATAAGATAAGTGTAAGATAAGTTTAAGTAAAAATCCTGAGCTATGGGGAAAAGCTATGCAAGACAGAACTATTGAAATTTTGAGTCATTACCCTAAATGGGATCGTATGGCAGAGCTTTGAAAACTTGAGCAGTACAAACTTCTGTCAAACAAATCCTTCATCAAACGAAGTTAAAAATAAATCAGAAGCAATTTGATTGAAAATATAGAGTGGTTAAAATTAAAATATCCCTGCTAAAAATACCGCAGAGAAAAACGAAAGACACACAATTCATGAGAAACCGAGTTTAGTTTAGTTATGTTAAGATACTGTTTTGAAGAACACGGTTGCTATTTTGGGACGGATCTTGCAATTTCGAAGCATGGTCAGATGGCGAGGAACACACCTAAACCAAATTTTCGTGTCACCCTCACGGGAGGACGACTGATCAGAATCAGATTTAACGTGTACCAAGCTCGCATACATATTACAGTTTTGGTGGAATCGAGTTTCATAACCTGGAACACGCTGGTCCTAAATACAAGACGTTGCAGCAAGTCCAACATAAGAATATCGAATCTCCATAATATGCACTTGAAGTCATGAGAAAACGAATCACAAGAGAAAAAAATTAAGAAAATAAACGCAGTGGTGTGGCGCAAGGAGGATATGAATGCCCCGGCCGCCAGTTTTTAGAGGGTGCCATGGTGACAAAACACTACTGCATTTATATCATTTTCAACCCTTTGCGGACAGGTGACTTTAGAACACTGAGACCAGGTGGCGCACTTTATGCGTCATCTCGTTTATTCCAACTGAACGCTTATTTATTTACACATAACTTTATTTTTATGGTATAATAAGATTAGAGGTTGAATGTATGGATGATACACACATTTGTGTTCGAATTTCAGTCTCTATATTCTTCGTGAACTGCATTGTTCTCCAAGTCATTCTCATAATCAGTTTTTAGGTCGCTGTACTCAGTCACTTCTCCATCGAGTTGTAATGCATCAGATTCGTCTTCAGCTGCTATTTTCTTGCTTAATTTTTCAAAAACAGCTGAATATTGCTCTGTAGGGATAATTTCCCGCCGTTTCGTGATAGCCGGGTTGGGTTATGGAGAGCGTTTCATGCAATTTCAAGTCCGATCAGACCGAACTGACTGATTCATTGTCAGTGGAAACTATCGGAACAAGTAGGATGAATGTTGATACGAGGTTAAACGGGTGGCGAGTTGTCTGCCTTTAATAGTTTTTATTCAGCTTATGATAAATACCCACTGAAGCACTCTATACGCCGTACCTGTCCGCAAAGGGTTAAAGCAAAATATGATGTGGGGGCCTAAAAATAATGCCATACACCTGGCGCCACTTACGCTTGTTAAGCCACTGATGATGACTGGGGTAAAAAAAAAATATAATATTTTCCAGTCGCCACTGGCCATGGTAACAGAACGTTAATGCGTTTATATCCCTTTTTAAAGCAAAATACGATGGGAACGATAAAATACCATGCCCTGGGATCCATTTACACATACTAAATCACTGATGATTGACGAGGGCAGAGGAGGGACTCGGGCACCACTTACCGTCGCTACGCCACTGAAAAAACGTCTAAAAATTCTAGATGCAGATTAGAAGAACTTTTTTTAAAAAACCTTGTAGCAAAGTATATCCTTACAGTTATCATCAATAGAAGATAAAAGCTTAAAAAATTTCTAAAATCATTGTGAAAAGACGATGAGGTTTATCGTTTTTCACAAATGTAGTACTTTCCTTGCTTTGTGCAGTTTTGATTTTTCGCGCAACTGTTCTTTCAGTTTCGTTCCTTTAGAGGACATCAAAAACCATCTAAGTGTCTATCCCAAGTGAAAGAAGAGGAAAATTGACTTCGCCGATAGAAAAAAGAGTAAAAAGGAAATTAAAGTAAGAAAAGGCAGGAGACTTTTGCATGTGAATATCCCATCCAGAAGCGATTCAATTCACCGGAGCTGTTCACGGAGATACAACAGAACATCTTTTCCCACACAGACGGCAGCTGTTAAACGTACACCGAGCAAGTCCAGGCTCGATTACACATTCATAAAAGCCGCATTCTGCCTTTGTGCCGTGAAAAGTCCGCACTCAAACAAGAATTCACCCTTAAATTTGGTTCTCCCATCGCTTAATTGTCTCCCCAAAAAGGATGAGAATGAAAAGATCTAAACTTGTCGAGACGATTCCATCCCATGCGCACGACGTCATCAAAGTGATCGGATCACGGTCAATTGGCTGAACTTTATAAAGATTCAGTGGTGAGGAAGGATTTAAGGGAACGGTTTAAATGCTGTATCCGTTTTCTGACGGCTGATTGACTTCATTGATTCTTGCCTTTTCTACCTGTGATCGTGCATGGGAAGGGAGAAATGATCGTGTAAGTGTTATTCGCTTTTTCTTCTTTTGTAAGAGAGTAAGATACTTCTTTTTTATGCAGATAACTGTTCCCTTTTTGAAGAGCTTCTATATGCTTTTTTGGAAAGGAATCTATGTAACGAAAAATGTTCTCACACATGAGTCGTCTGCTTTAACAAAGTTCAAAAATGAAATTTCGATTAGACTGAATTTCCAAAATTTCGGTAAATGATGGATTTTGACTGGAATGCACGTTACTTAAACTTGGCAAAGAAGTTTTCAATTATTCTATTGAATTAATTTTTTTATGCTGTACGACGTTTATGAATTCATTTAGAAGTGGTTGGAAACCGAATTTAATGTAACAAGAAAAATGTTCTCGCACATAAACCTTTTGCTTGAATGAAGTTTAAAAAATGAAATTTCTGTTATACGGGATTTCTCAAATTTGTGTAAATGATAAAATTTAATTTGAATGTACGTGATTTAAACTTTATAATGCTTTTTTCTAATAAATAAATATCTGTTTCTATTATTAAAAGAAATTTTCTGTCTTCGGTCGTTTAGTAGTTCATTTTTAATCTATCAATAACCGAACTTAATGCAACGAATCCAACACGAAAGTTACTTTTACAATTTAATTTGAATATTATTATTATATTATTGATCATGCATGGCACAGAATGAATTTATAGATATGAAAAATACGTTTAAAAATTAGGTATCAAAACAAAAGTTTTCACTCCAAAATAATTTCAATTCTCTACATAGTATATTTCTAAAGCTATACGCATTGATATGTTTAATTTTATCCTGATAATGAGGATTAAAACCAAGCGAAATATTATCTTTAAATAACTATATAGTAGTCTCAAATTATCAGAGGCTTTAGTAAATCTTCGTACTGCTCGGAATACTTATTAAAACTGTAACCACTTGTGATGCTTTTGATGATAGAAATTGCATCTCTCGCTTCCCTTTTACTCATCTCTTTCTCCTTTTCCTCGTTTTTTATTTTTGAAAATAATGGGATCATCTTAAGAATTATTAGAATCGTTCTTTATCGTAAATTGTTATTTAATTTAATTATGATACTACTTTTACGGTAGAGGACCCAATTGTGGTATCATTTAGGTTAACTATTTTTATAACAATTATAAAATAATTTCTTACAAAAATTTCCATCTTTTTTACCTTTTGTTAGTCACAAGTTTAAAATAAATTAGCTCTAAAATTTACAAACAAAAGGCAATGAAAGTATAATATATGCAGACGTTTGGTTTGGTTCTTTTATGGTGCAAAGGCCATGAGCCTGACCATACTGCCCCAATATATATATATATCAATGTCATGAAAATGAATCAATGTTAAATTTAAATGGAAAGTTATTTTATATTATCTTCCCCTTTTGTTATTTTTTCCCTATAAGAACTCTCGGCATTTTCTTTCCGTAGATTTTTTTTCTTTACATTTTGTGAATAATGAATGTTTATGTTGCTTTCACAATTCTGTTATGATTATGATTGTTTCTTATTATTTGTTTTATGTATGTATATATATATATATAGTTAAAATAATCAAAACATGTGTTATATATATATCTATGTCATGAAAATCAATCAATGCTTAAATTAAATGGAAAGATTGTAGTTCCCCTTTTATATATATATCCCTTTTATTTATTTTATCTTCATAAGAGCTCTCGGCATTTTCTTCCTGCAGATTTTTTTCTTGACATTTTGCATTGTTTCTTATATATATATATATATGATAATATTAGGATTTGTAATAAAATTAAGTGAGATTATTACATATATATATATATATATATATAATAATCTCACTTAATTTTATTTCAAATCCTAATATTATATATTTTAAAGTTTTAATGTATTCCAAAATCATTTTTCCTAAACTCCAATTTCGTTCTTTTTCCCGCGCTGGAGGTATAGTAAATCTCTCGTTTTGGCATATTACTAAAAGAATATTTTAATCGCTTTCACGTGCCCACTGAAAATCATGACGCGTCTCCTTGGCGCTAGCCTTTTCCCCTAAAACTCTTACCTAATTTATTAAAAATAGCTAATATTCCCTTCACTTTGATCACGTGTTATATAGTTCTTCCCTTATCTGAGAGAATCGGGAATTTTCTGTATACTTTTACTAAAAACTTCGACTAAGATGTTGGTATGTCCGTCACTCTCCAAAATATTTTTATAATAAAGCAAATTGGTTAACAACTCGGCTGTTTTATGACTGCGACAACGAAAACATTTATATATATATATATATCAAAACCAACATATAAACACAAAATAAAAACTCAAAAACAGTAAAAAAGGACAAAATGGCTAAATAGACAAAAACCAGAAAAAACCAAAAAAATTGAAAAATATCATAGCGAGCCGCTCGTCAGGAAGGGAAGCTCGCTCATGATATTAATTTGTGCTTTTTTCTGCTGACGACAAACGAAGTCCGTTAAAAATTGCCGTCATCCCCTCTAAAAACACAAAACAAACGAAAATGGAAGATTTCTTGAATAAAAAATATAAATACATTTAAGAAGATTTAAAAAGAATCAAATACAAAAATCCGAATACAAATACAAAAAATCCGAATACAAAAATACCTAAAATAAAAAACATCCGTAACATAAAAAATAATAAAATAAAGCGAAATATGCTTACTATGGCCAGGGAGACGCTACCGCGACCACGAGGAAAAAGAACGCCAAACCAGTTATCGCCGTTGCCAAACAGAGGAAAGAGAAAGAAAAGGAGAAAGAGGCTTTGTCAGTAGCTCTGAAATCACTGCTTGAGATATCGTCGCACAAAGTTCTCGGGAATACCATTATTTAAAAGTTGATCATACAAAAGCTTTAATTGTCTAGATTTTGAAATTTCGTTCGAACAAATAGATCTAATGCGAGAAAATTGAGAGATAATAGTGTTTCTATAAATCTTAATAGAAATATTAGAAGACCAATATGAAAGTCGGTTGACACAAAAATTAAAATCCATTCTTTTGTCAAAGATATCGATACAAAAGTTATTATCAATAAGTTTAATATCCAGATCTAAGAAATCCGCTTCAAACTGATTACAGTTTGTTTGTTTAAGAAGCAAGGCTGAAGGATAAATATTTTGCCACGTAATATTAAATGATCCATGATTAAAAACAATAAGATCATCTACGAATCTGAAAGCCTGAGGATGAAGAAGTAAATAATTCTTCTCAAAATAATGAAGGAAGAGGTTAGCTGCAATAGAAGAAAAAGAAGATCCTTGAGGAATGCCATGTGATTGGAGGAAAATACTTTCCCCATTGTAAATAAAATTATTAAATATGCAAAAATTACATAATTTATCCCAATACTCAAAAGAAATATTGAGAATATTTTTGTAATCAAAAAAGTAAGAGTTAAGCACCTCTCGAAGAGTGGCTAGAGGAATGCTTGTAAAAAGATCTTTGAAGTCAAAAGTCTCAATAGAAGAAATACTGTTCTTATTATTGTGAATGAAATCAATAACCGGTTTATTATTGTTAATAATCCAAGTGAAACCTTCTGAACAAATGACATTCAGTAATTTTTTTAACAGATTGAAGAAAATGTAACCAGGTTGCTTCATGTATGAAGAAGTTCCACAAGTGATAAAACGATAAGAAATAGGATTTTTATGAAATTTTGGATTAATAGTAATATAAGGAAAGCAAAAATTGAATTTCTTAATTTTGAAGAATTTATAGAAAGCAAGAATTTTTTTGGATATTGTACTCATATTAAAGTTGGACTTTTTGTATGTTGCAGAATTTTGAAGTTCCTTATCCAGAAGATTATAGTAATGCTGTTTGCAAATAAAAGCATAGTTATTGGAAGCTTTGTCGATAGGAGTGATGATGAATTTACTTTTTAAGTCTTCAATAGCAATTTTAATATTAGAAAATCTAAAAGAATCAAAACATTCGGAATTTTTATAATGGAAGGATAAAGACTTTTTCAAAAGGTAATAAAGATTCCATTTCCACTCAATGAAAAATTCAATGGGGATAGAAAAAGCATTAGAAGTTTTTAAACAGAAATCATCAATATTACTCAGTAGTTTATGCAGTATGGAAGGAAGAGAAACATGAAAAATCGGTCTGAATTTTGGACCTTTTAACATGATACTTTTAAGATCTGAATTCTCAACAATGTCTAGACTACCAGTAACAATATGGCCAGAATCTTTGTCAATAAATTGAGAATATGAGTCTTTATCACAAAAACAATTAGCTGTTTTTTTAAGATTTACAGTGTCAGATGAGGCATTATTGTAATTGAAGATTTTTCTGCCAAAAGGAACATTATATTTAAAAGTTTTTTGTAAACAAATGTTTTTAATGGGAAAAAATTGCTGAGCAGAATTGAAAATGGAAGAGAAAGGAATCTTGTCAAAAGTAGGATGCTGGAAATTAAAAATGAAATGCAACTTTTTAGTAGGATCTTTAGTAGGAATTTTTGACAATCTCTGTTTCAAAAGATCTAAAATGAGAGTTTTGAAATGTAAGTTATTGGACTTAAATGAACCAAAGTTTGAAAATAAATCAAGAAGCGAGTTAGATCTTAAAGAGAAAACAAAATTCTTGACAGGAGCCCACAGATAAGAGTTTGCAAAAGAAAGTTCTAATGCCTCAAGTTCACTAAAAAGGTCAGAAACTGATTTAGAAGGTCTTTTTTTATTCCTTTTTCCTCTGCTACCTCTAGAAGTCTTATGATGTGTGTTATGAAAAAGCTTAAATGTACAGGAATTGTCAGGAGAAATCTGCGTGCTATTAAAAAGGTCATTAAGACCGTATGGAATAATTGTTTTGCATTGGAGCATAAAAAGGTTTTCTTTTGAAAGGCGATTGTTTTTATCAGGAACGATATCCAAAATTTTAATAGAAATATTATCAAAACTATGACGCTTAAAGTGCTCAAATTCGGCATTAAAAGAAGAATGAAATAAATATTTTTTTATATCATGTCTGTGTTGGTTAATTCTAATATTGATAGTATTGCTGGTCTGACCCACATATTTCATATCACAAATGGTACACAATATTTAAATTTTTTAACTTTCTTTAATTATTTTAACGATAACTCATTTTTAATTACTTCCATCGTAATATTCGCACTTATACTTTCACTTATAGTCACGTGTCTTTCCGGGAAAATCTACCTCTTTAATTCTGGTCATGGATACGCTTATAATATGATTCCTTTAACTACTGCTAAGTAATCTTACTATTTTCTACGATGGAATAAAGGAAGATTGAATCAACTAACATCTTTTCCTTGGCCCAGATATTCTGCATTTCACCTTTAATAAAGATGTTTCATATATAATTCATAATATTATATCCTTCTTACGGAATATTGTTTCTATAGCTCTTGCTTGTGAAAATTAATTGTAAACTGAGTGAAAATGTATCGGAAATGCTCTCTCTATTTTTTCCCAATTAAAAATTTTGAGTTGATGAATATGAATTTCGTGTAAGAAGATTTCTTCGTAATTTATACATCTATTTCATCTCAGTCAAATGTAACTTTTGCACAAAACTTTCCTAGTTTCTATAGAATTTCTATCTGAAATATTTTGGGTGCATTAGAAAACAGTTTTCGACATATATCTTCAGTGTTTTCCTTGTTGTTGGCAAGCTTATATGTTTCCACCGACATATATATCTCGAATTTGAAATGAAATAGGAATTCCTGTAAGTTTGAAGGCAACTGTATATTTGATATTGCATCTATAAATGTAATATCTGATATTACATATGTAGATCAGTTATAGCTATGAGTTACATCCTTAGCTATGAGTAATAAAATTAATTCATTAGTTTGTAAAATATTTTGTGTTGTAAAAATTTTTAAATAGTTTGTAAATTTTTTTGTGCTATAAAAGTAACTAAATAGTTTTAAAAATGTTTACTTTATACAGGCTTTAATTGAGAATTCGACTTTAAATTCACAATGTATAGTATTTAGTTAGATTACTCATCTCAACCGCGTTTTTATGGAGAAAGCAGATAAGAACACAACAAATACATTAGAAGCAGCTTAACTTTTGCTCGCAACTCAATTTCAAACGAATTCGACTCCCATTTCAAATGAAAGCTTTATTCGGGATAAATAAAAAAAAATACTTCTTATTAAACTTTAACTTTATTTTGATCTGTGTATTGGAAGGGCATTATTTGAAGCCCATAATTTGCCATTAATAGGGAAAAACACAAAAAGCTTTGAATGTCATGGAATATTTCTTTTCTTTTTGAGTAATATTCCTTAGCATTCCTTCTAGTTTCATCATTATTTTTCCATTTTATTATGTTGCTGACTATTTAATATTTCTCTGTTTTTCAGTATTTTACATGTTTCAATAAAAATGTAACAAATCTGGGATACCTTCTTAAATAATTTTTCATTCAAAATGTCAACGGACACATTTGTGACATCAGTATAAAATTTGGTTCCTTACCAGAAGTAAAGAAAAACTCAAAAGAAATAGGGGTTGGTAAATAGTGCGAATTTCGTGTTTTTCTTTAAAAGGAGCTATGAAATTCATCCCACCGTTTCTCTATCCAAAGTTGATTTTAATTCCGGCTGCATTGCTTACAAAGAAGACATATCATCTCTAATATCGGTACGATAATTTCATAACTTTAATATATATATATATATATCATGAAAGTCAAAAAAAGTTGAAATAAAATGGAGAGACTGTAGCAAATCGGTGAAAGCGTATAGATGCTCATCAGGGTAAGTAAAATCTATACGAACCGTTAAAAAATTAGTGAAATCATAATGTTTTCTGCGAACAGTGTTGGCATATAGCTAAAAACACTGTCCTTTATTTTCTCTCTTTAAGAACTTTCGGCTTTTTCTTACCGCAGATTTTTTTTCTTGACATTTTGTTTTATGAATGTTTATGTTGTATATGTTGCTTTTACATTTCTGCTATGTTTGTTTCTTATTTGTTATATATATATATATATTACTTTTACTAATAATTTCCTATCCTGCTGATCGATATTTTTAACTGCTGTCTCGCGTCGTCTCGTGAAAAGCAGGATGTTCGTAACTGAGGCTTCCTCTTGCTATTAAAGTTGTTTCAGGGCAACATTGCGAATCGGTTTAATACCACTGACCTTATTTGGCTATTCTTAAAATTCGCCCATCCAAACAACGACTCTTATTATTCCAGTGGCCATATCAAAACAGATGTACATAAAATTAATATAAACACCTCGATTTGGCACGAAGTCATAGCGCTATTTCTGAATGACAGGCCGCCGCGACAGAAAACACGGGCACAATGACCGAACGCATAACAGCCCCCATTACGATTGGCTCATGAGACGCCATAGTTAAGGGGGGAGTTATAGGATTATAACTCCACCTTTAAAGGGGTGCGATCCATCATGGGAAATGGGCCCTAAGAGCCACACCATCATTAATGTACACTCCAGCAAAGCGAGACTCCGTTTACTTACCGGCGGTTTCTCATCCATGTACTTGTGGATCGGTGGGGAGTCATATATAAAAATACATATAGAACTCTGACTGATTTAAACACAAATACATGCATAAAAGGTTAACAACGAAATTCGTTTTGGCGACGAATTTTGTTTGGCAATCTAATCAGCAATCTAGTTATACCAACTGCACAGCTGCCTGAAAAACAAGTGCCCGCCTGACCTTGACGTCCAACAGATAGCGAAACGAATTCTCACCTTACAACAATAAAAGCTACAGAATACATTTTTTGATTTACAATTCAGAATCAATGTTGATTAGAACGGAATGTCAATTAACGTGTCTCTAATATAAAAATATATAAATTATAAAATCATTGTTACAAATTACAAGGTACTTTTCCTTACGAAATTTCAATCTTTACGATTTTGTGTACATTTCAGAGGGTTTTTTCGGTATATTGTAGCTTCAGTCGCTTTTCATACCGTTTCGTATGCTATTTATATCATTTCCACTGAAAAATATGTCTCGTCTTTGAAATGAAATGAGGTTTCCTTATATTTTGAAGATATCTGTACATTTTGCAGAAGACGCAGCACCTTGGTATTCTGGTATCGATTTCAGACACTTCCAAATGTTGTTGCAGATATTGTTCCCATAAATATATTACCTATAGCTATGAGTCACAATAATCATTAAATAGTTGAAAGAATATATAACGTACGAAAAATAATAATTAGGATTTTGTTTCAAAATGTTAAGCATACAATTATATAGCTCGAATCACGCATATTTTTGTGAAGAGAGAAAATTCCAGTCATGGAAAATTTCTGAGGTCATAGATTATTAAAATTTCAACTTTTCAGAAACAAATCAATCTTTTGCTCACTCATCTTACGGTATTTATTATAATATCATCCGATTACATACACTTGAAGAAAAAAATAAAAGAGAAATAAAATAAAATATTTGTGTGATAAACAAAAATGAGTTTTTAAAGATAATAATAGAAAAAACATAAATTTGAATTAAAAAGAAAAATAAATAAAAGAAACAGAAAAAGTAAACAATAATAATAATGATAACAATACACCTTTTTGCGCGCTCAACGCAGCAGCAGTAAGTGATTGCATCCACAAAATTTTCCTAAAGATAACACAACAAAAACTATAGTATTAAATAGCAAAGATTCTCTAATATCTTGTAACTTCTTAATCATTATTATTATTGTTTACTTTTTCTGCTTCTTTTATTTATTTTTCTTTTTAATTCAAATTTATGTTTTTTCTATTATTATTTCATTAGAAGTATTATAGTATATTAGTATTTCATTAGAAGTATTAGCTGCATTTGCGCCTTTCTATTTAATGCAAAAAATAGTTTTTATTTTATTTTAATTTCAATTAATATTTAAATTAATTTTGAAAAATTTTTCAATTGTAACTGTTTAATTTAATGAGATTTGTCAAACATCAGTAACCAAACAATATTGTATTAATTCACGAATTAATTCGATATTATTGTATTAAATTATCTGATATGATCACCGTTATGATGATGTTGTAATGAAGTATTCTAAATTAATATGATGATATTCTTAATTATCCTTTGCTAATGCGATTGAAGAATTTGAAATAAAATTGCAGTGGCAAAGTTTTTACAGTTTCACGATTTTGTCATACGACTTATGGTATAAGAGGCTTGCGGCATTACTATTACAATAATAAGTTTCGAAGAAATATAGAAAACCAACTTTAAATCGCAAATAAAAAAATGTTCGTTGAAGAAAAACTAAACAAATAATTTCTAAAATCTAATGAAAATTTGATGCATTTTTAACCCTTTATTGATCGGTGTCGTATGTCATAAGTTCAGCTCTTTTGTGCCCGTACGCTATTTAAATCTGTAATTAAGTCAACGTAACAATTAATTTTAAATGCAAAAATCACCTGGTCACGCTTAAATGTCTCAAGTATCCTTTAACATCTTAAACGCATTGAACTAATAAAAAATATCCGAAATGGGTGGTGGCATCTAATTAGGAGGTTAAATAAAAACGTAAAGTAAGGGTTAAACTCTTATCATTATTTACATGAGCTATCTATTTCTTTAGTTAATACTTTTTTCTTTTAAATTATTTTGCTAAAGGAAAATAGGATTAGAACTCCCAAGTTCTTCTCATTTAAAGAATTACTATCTTCATAGATTGGTCACATTCCTAACAGAATAAATTAAGGTGGTGACAGATATTTCATTTCTTATTGTGGTCATCCATTATTGTGATAAAAATGAAATATATATGAAAATTCAACATTGAATCCCCTAATAATTTTTAGAACTAGACACCAAATATACGAAAAATAATGTTGCATGAAAATTTCAGCTGTGTGTTTAAAATACTTTTTCGTATATGCTGTATGAAAATAATTACATACCTATATATTTAGGAGGACATATCAGATTCAAAAGATTCTAAATCATAATGACACAGAATTGCATTTAATTTGTGACATTCATGAAATCTATTTCTATTGTTAGGTCTATTATAACTTTTTTTCTGATAATTCCGTTTAGTTTGGACGCAATATTTTGGATTATAAAGCATGATAGCTTTTCCATAGATTTTGCTTTAAGTGATCAGGTGATTGGTTTAGTTTTTAAACAGAAAATTACTTTTTGAAACAGTTTCATAAGAAATAATATTGAAATCCATTTTCAACTTGTGTTATCTTTCAGAACAATATCTGTACATACATTTGATAGACATTTCTCTTTGCAAAACTTTTAGCCAATTTAACATTCCAAGCATTACATTCATTAAAGAAAGAAGACTGCTATAAAATCACATGACAGCGGCTAAATGCCCATTTTGAAAGCAATGCTTAAATGCCTATAATTCAACAGCAATTTTGTTATAAAATATGATTGATTTTTCCGCAAATGTTAAATCTACTAAAAGACCCGGAGTAAACAATGAAATTAATTTTGCACAGGAAAAAAAAGTCCTATTTTCATATTCCCTCTTTTATTTAAAGAAGTTTCCGCTCCATTTCAAGCTACGTTTTAGTTTCCAAAACAATATCAGCTTACTCTTGTAAAACATTTCATTTGATTTACTCTTTCTAGTTCTTAACCGGACTTAGGATCCCAAACTACGCATTTGGTGAAGCAAGAAGACTGCTACACACATCACATGACAAGAACTATTTATTCATTTTGAAAGTTGCAGAAAAATATTGTCCCCAGCATTCAAAGTTCCCATTCATACTTCAGCTGAGATGTTGACTGACGGTCTCGTGGTCAAAAGCAACCGGATTCATTGCAGTTAAGTCAATCGTAAGACCCCTCCTATGCTCTGCCCATTTACTAGAGGCACGCTGTTCGCCTGCAGTCCACATTGAAGTCCCCAAGATTATTTTCCAATCATTGACTTCGCACAGTAGGTATGAGTGAAAGCAACCATAACCTATCAACGGAGAGAACAGCGTCATGAATGCAGTGTCAACTTCTTGCAGACCACACAGGTTGCCCCCACCTTACCAGAATACCTCTTTATGAATTTTCCATCAAGGTTGCTGACTATTTGTGCGCCATAATAATAAAAGAAATAGAATTCTTTCAGAATTTTTAAGCCTGGATGGACTGTTGAGTAACATACTGGAGGACGTCTTGTTATGGACGTAGGTTCTGGGATGTTTGATACAATTTTTTTTCGCAATGTTTTATCGTTGTTTACTGGTGAGCTGTTTACGAAAATATAAGCACTGTCTTGATATAAGAATGTGGATAGAGCAGATGTTTCACCCAGTGGAATTCCAGTTTCTCATTACAGGTTGTTTTGAAGTTTTACAAAAGAGCTAGGCTTCAAATTACATGCATCTAAATAAAAAAGTGCCAAGTCTGTTTTTAAGTTCCTAAAAAATCTGCAACGTATAAGATGTTTTGTTTTCTTTAGAAGTAAGATACTATCATAAGGAATGATACGCAAAAAGATACTGCACGCAATGCATTTTTTCAGTGGTTATTTTGTAGTTGTTTAATGTTTGTAGTTAATTAGTTTATTGATAAATTAAATACTCATTTAGACGAAAATACGTGCATTTCATCTATACTTACTTAATTTTATATCCATTCATGACACTTACTTATTTTATACATATTCAGGACGCTTTATATATATATATATATATATATATATATATATATATATATATATAT
>BGPR01000008.1:4998506-5012569 GCA_013235015.1 Araneus ventricosus
TATATATATATATATATATATATATATATATATATATATATATATATATATATAATACATATTTATATACTTATTTTATACATATTTATTACATTCTTCTATACTTATTATAGAATATTTCCATTTTAAAACATACAGCAATAAGGCACTACTTAGAATTTTTTTCATTTATGATCCCATTTAGTCTGAGAAAAATTCCCGCGAACCATATATTTACAAAAAAATTGTACGGCGGTGATTGAAAATAAAATAGGTGCATAGATGAATAGATAAACATAAATGAAAAAAGTAGATATAGTTTGACCACGGATTCCGAAACTACCTCTTTTGGACGATATTACACAGGAAAGGGGTGTCAGGCAACGAGTCATATGAGCACATTTCCGGAGTTCTATGTTAGATCACGCTCAATAAAATGTAAACATCACCCTTCCATTCTTCACTTCCCCCCTATTTTGATGAAAATAGCTCCGCCCGTTGCATGCGCAAAAGCGCGGAAGGTTTCCGAATCTGTTGCTATACAATAAATATTTTTACTTGGAAAATTTCAATAAAAGGCTTGATGTTAATATAACTTTAAAAACTATATTTTCCTATTAATACTAAAGAGCCTGACAGAAGTACGTCAACGTTTCAGCGATGCCGAAGTTCATAAACGTGACCCCGTTTGGCGCCGAGATTTATAGTCTTACGTGCCCTTCGAGAAAAGAGCTTTTAGAATTCGAGTTTTACTTCCAATGAAGACAAAGTAAAGAGAGAGGAAAAAAGAAGGAATTAGAATTTTATGAAACTATGTTTAATTTCTGTAAAAGAAAACTTAGAAAATCTATTCAAAAATGCGAAATAAAAGATTACGAGGCATGCGAGTTAGTTGCTTGACTATAGTAGTTACCAATAAGTATTACACTATCACCAAATTGAAAAGATTAATGAAAATAAGAACTTGTGAAAATGAACTGAATAGGTCAGATAAATGTTACTTTGCTGATAAACACTGAAACTATTTAAGCTAAATATTTTATTAATTGAATATATTTAAAAGTAGACCAATGAAAAAAGTGAGGCAATGTGCAAAGAATTCTAGGAGAAGGAATCATTAAAAATAGTAGTCATGAATTGAAATGAAATAATTCGCTGGTAAAAGAGTATACGATAATTAAGAAAATTTTTCTATTTGATGAATCCAACACTACTTGGGCATTAAAACCAATGTTTCAATAATTTTTTTAATGTATGATGTCCTGTTTGTAATCTTAACAGACTACTTTATAGTTCAAGATGGGACTAAAAAGAGGGTACCAACAGGGCATCCTTTTAAGGGACAGCCACATGCAATTAGCATATCAGGCCAAAAGAGGATCCCTAAAATAACATCCCTGCAAAACAAGTACAATGGAAGACAACCTCTACCAACTGCATGGAAGAATAAGACGCTGGAATCCATTACCTCCTCCATACCCAAGGGGAACAGCTGTTGAAGCGGGGCTCGATCCAGACTTCAATCTCATTTTCGTAATTTTTTCCCCTGGAGACTCCACTTGGTTAATTAGCAAGTGTGGTTCTCTGAAGGAACGGGGCGAAGCGCCGCCCCGTTTGTTGAATATTCAGTGTGTTCGCTCCACTGGACGAGGCAGCGTTTCTGTCACTTTCATGTTAAAACGTTTAGTGAAAAGACCGCCGTTTCATTCTAGATCTGCCATGCTTGTCAGGCATGTCACGGGCACGTGTCGTTTTTGACGTTATGTGAATTCGGACTGCCTGGAGCGTGTAAAATGTGGTTAAAAGCTTTAAATTAAATGAAGGTTTCCGAAATGAAAACATTTTGACTAAGTAGTTTAAAGAGGGATCAATTGAGTGGTGTTAAGGAAAGATTGGATTTTCTGTTGTGTGACGCTTTGCGGTTGCTTTGTTAACTTTTAGTGAACTATGGACAAAGGAAACCCCAAAATTAGCATTACAATCAAAATTACTAATTTGGTTAACTTTTTTCGCTTGCCTTCTTTAACTACTTTTCATCATAGTAATAACAGGTTTGTTAATAAACTGGTTTTTCCTTGTATATTCTATTTTTTTCTCCATTAAATTTTTATTTTAATTTCTCATCTGATTCTTCTCATGTCTTTTAAATAGAAGAATAGAAGACTGATGCTACTGGGGGATGGTTTGAAGTCAGGTTGCATATTACAACTTAGCATGGGATAATATAACGCTAAGCTGACAGTATTCCTATGTGGAGGTTGTCATAATTAAAGGTTCACTATTGAAAGTTGCCTACAACATAACTGTTCATCAGAAAGGTGTGACACTTTGTGGGCGATTTAATAAACGAACGGGGAAAACGTTCATCGATAAAAAATAGTTCCGAAATATCGCCACCAGAGGGCGTATTACGTAAAAATACTCATATTACACATGCAAATTTTTTTCAGCCTGATTCAGTACTTCTTATAAAACCTAAAAGCACTGTTTTTTTTTTTAAATCAAACTAGCGTTTTGATAAAACAATTTAACTAACAAAGTGCGATCTTGAAAGCACAATGCAATCGTAGGCGGTGAGTACATTGAAAACAAATTTCCCGCGAATGTTTGTAGGTTTTATAACATCTGTTGCACCACGTCGAAAGCATTTTCTTGGGTCCTATGGATTTTTCACATTAATACAACCTTTTCTGACCATATTTGGAACTACTTTTTTTAATTCTCTGTGTGTTCTCCTCATCTGTTTATTAAGTCATCTACAAAGTTTCATGCTTCTGTGAAAAACGGTTACCGTTGTAAGCAGCTCTGAATACAGAACTTCAACTATAGACACCCAGTTTATATCGCATGCGAAAAAGATTTCTTTTAATACTCACAGCTTAAGAGACAGATTATTATTGTTTTTAATTAAAGGAATATTGTTTTGATTTGTCGAATTAACGGCTCTCTTTGAATTTATACTGGGTTATTTTATGAGGAATCTCGCAATCTGAACTTCGGTCAGATGACATGGATGACGCTTGAGCCAGCTGCCCACTCTTAAACCTTCCTTGCCGCTCGAAAGTGAGGGTGTTTGGCGCACAATGGCGTAATTAAAGTGCAGCAGGCCCAAATACATGATGGATCTTCGATGAAATTGATAATGGGGCTCATTGTCTTCTGAACTTTTCCACCGTATTCCTGACCAAATGAAGAGAAAAGAAATGACGGAAAATTGTTTCGAAATACTATGATCTGCACGTTATAATATTTCAAATTTACCTTTTCTGACTTATCACGAAGTTAGACAAATTATTTCAAAAATATTAAGATTTCTCTCAAATACTGTATCGTTCAACGAAACGAAAAAAAATTATTACAAAAAATAACAGGTTGGCATTCTATCTGTAAACTGCGTGAGGTAAAAATGATACGCACAGAATACAACGTCTGATGCAATCAAGCCTGTCGAAGAGAGACGGATCAAGCATAAAGCATTATCATGCTACGATGTTTAGGAGGATAATAGAGATTCGTATCACCTTTAATTTTTTTAAAATTTTCTGTCACCATCTTAATAAGTTTTCATTAAAAAACTCTTTAAAAGAAAAGTAGGGAAATACAGAGTTTTCAGAAGTGGCATACGCAGAATAGTCCTTTCTTACGTTCTATTAGATAATAAATAAGAGGAGATAGAAATGAATAGAAATTGCTATCCTCTTAATATTAGGAGAATTAATAAAGTTTTTCAGTTTTTATTCTGATACACTTAATACACATGCATAAACAACTATATAAATTTTTAGACCTCATCCTAAAAATGAGCGTTTTAAATTTTAAATCGCTGTGCTACTTAGGTTTGAATGTTTCATGTTTGATTCTTCTGTATTTATGAAATAAACAATTACAATATTTTATGAAAAGTTTACTGAATAATTGTTTTGAATCGAATTTTGCATTATTTATTGTTAACGGAGGATTAATTTTCTCACTATCTTCTTATTTTTTAGAGTCATGATAATTTTTCCGTCCGAAAACTGGCCACGAAGAAAAAAAAAGTAATCATCTCTCCTCAGAAACATTAGTTTTCGTGATTTCGCAATTATGTAACTTAATCAAATATAAGGAAAAAGTTTTTATTGAGAATCTCCAATATCTGGAAAAGAACTTTCAACTCCCTGTTTATTTTCACTATCAAGCTGTTTCTAGCAATAAATGGGAAATATTGGTTATTTGTCAAAAAGTATCTGATAAAGCGTGTGGTCTTTTTTTTATCAAAATTGTAGGTTTGAATCAAATTTTGGACAACAGGAAAATGTGTTTTTGTTGTACTCGATTTCAACTCCATCTAAAAAATGAAAAAAAAAAAAAAAATTTTTTTAAACAGTGCCCTGTTTACGAAGATTATTTGGGCACGAATTTTATTTACCTGATTTCTCCTATTTGAGTCCAAGGAAAAATAATTGCATATATTTTTTTGTTATTGCGCTTATTCACATTTACGGTAGCTCTCCGCCTAGTGAAAATATTAAATACATTCATTTTGTGTGCGAGTGGTTGTTACTATAAATAAAAGCGAATTTTGAAAAATCATCGAGATAATCGTGAAAAAATTAGCTCGCCAATAATTTTGGCCTCATTGAATAGATAATTTTTTTGAATTTTAAGTTGGAGTAAAAATTATTTTCTTCGGATAGAAGTGTCGGAAGTTATCGCCCGGAAAAATCTGAATTACAAAATGTCAGAACATCTGTGATAATTCGTCAGTTAAAAGGTAATATTGGGTACTTTTATAAGATTTTTATTGATGTCACTCGAAAACATTCGGTTATATCACTTAGACAATATACTTTTTAACCACAGTTTATTAGCGGCATTCTTTTGTGGAAGTTTAGGAGGAAGTATGAGAAGAGAATTCCCCTCAGTCCTTTTTCTCCCATTTCCATGCAGTTTCCTCTGTCCTTCAATAATACTCTAGCGCCATCTAGTGAAGAAAATCGGGCTTATTTCAGAAAATTTGCTTCAGCGTTTTCAACTGATTCGCTACAGACGGAAATGTTAATGTCACTTTAAGAATGCTAATCAAAACTTTATGTCCTTTCGAAAATGAGTTGTATGTAAAAAGCGAATAACACAGTGCCGTCGACAAAGTTATAATACATTGATAAACTATTACGATAATGTTTAGACAAGCAGGGAGGCTCATGGTATAAATTTCTTGACTTAGTGAGCTTAAAATGTTTTAAAAAATGGTTTCAGTTCGCTTACAGATATAAATTATTAGAGGGACTTAAAATATATTAGAAAAGAAAGAATTATGTATAGTACGTCTTACTTTAATTCAATTTAAATCATTATTCTTTATCTGTAAGTGTCAATAACTTTAGCATTTATTACAGAGAAGGGCCTTTTTTAGTTTCTTATGAGGCCTTACCAGTTATTTACATTTTTCATTGAAATAATATACTTGTCTGTAATATAATAATAATTGCAAAATAATAACCTTTAAGATTTTGCTCGTGCGACATTTGCCCAACTGCCAAAGTTTAAAGAGGCAAAAGCTGATTTATTATTTTGGAGAATGCAATTATAATATAATCATATTTATGTTTTTACCGGATGCAAGATGACGTATTTGAAGGAGTAAAAATCGAGGTCTGCTTTTTAGTCAAAGATAGCAATTACAGTTAGGATTTTCTAATTTTATTTCTCACTATTATAAAACTCGTCTCTAATTTTAATTACCATACATTTTACTCTTATTCATAAAACTTTAAAAACGATCCAACAAAGAAGAACTGACAGCTGCACTTTTAATTTCCTTATGTGCCATAAATGTAACTGATAATGAATAAAAAAAATTAAGAGTCCCTCTTTAGGAATAGCATGTCTTTTGGAATATAATTCAAATAGCTTGATGCACTTCCGAATTCATTTAATAATATTCCTAATAGGAAGCTGTGTCTAGCAATAATAGTTGAAAATTATCACGTTTTATCGGAACAAACAGACAGAAAAAAATAAAGAGTAATTCCATAATTTCACTTCACTCCTTTCTCTTCCTTTAAATACTATCAATATGGTAAAACATTTAAACACAAACTGAGGAAATGGATTTTCACACCGGAGTATTTCATTAAGTCATTTCTTCTAAACAATTACTCTACAATGTTCATTATCAACACTTCACGAATACATGCAAGAAACAGAAATCTGTATCCTTACAAATTTCTAATTCTTTCAAAAGGTTTATTTTCAGAAAAAAACCCTACAAACTGAAATTACCTATACACCATAACTTCGCTACAATAAATCAGACACGGCATTTACTTAAAACACCTGACATTGAAAACGAACATCTCAAAAGCGAACGACGAAAAATAAAAAGTGGGGGGAAACAAAGGAAAAGAAAAAGTCGCCAAAGTGAGTCAATTGCGAAAGTTGGAACAGCAACTTCTCTCATCATCTGAAGAAGAAGAGAAACATGTTTTTTGATGAATGACTTCGAATCACACATTGTTTCTGGAAAACTCTCTCCCCCTCCTTAGGACACTGATCATTTTTTACCACCACCCCCTTTTCCGTCGTCACGTAACGTGTCGTCACAGCACGTGCTGACCCCCATGTCCCCCCTTCACCAATGCGTCGCCCCATCTCGTTACCAAAGAGGAACAAGCGCCACATTGGGTTTTAATTTCTCACCCCAGTGCATCTCTACGTTCGATGAGTACGTGGATGCCTCCCGTTCTTGGTGTTCTCTTTTAATCCAGGAGAGCGGGAAAACTCATCCTTTCTGCCCCCCAACTTTTGCCACCCTCCCTTCTGGATACTCGCGAAGACTCCCTGGCGGCATTTTCCAACCCGCTGAGCACCCACTGTGTTCTGCCCTCTCTCTCTTTTTTTCTCTCTTTTTCTTCATTCTCTCTTTGTACCTTCTCTGCTAGGTCCTTTTTTGGTGAAGAACTTCTTTTCTGTCTCTCTCTCTTCCTTTCTTTTTGTTTTTCCTCCACTTTTTTATGTTTTTTTTTTGTTTTATTTTACTTACTATCCTTTCTCGCTCGTTTCATGAGTGTCCCCCTTTTTTGTAATAATATCCTTTTCTTATATAAACGGGTTCAAACCGCGGGCGAGTTCGACATGTTAGCCCAAAGTAGGTTCTGAAAATAAAAACATGATTTTTTTCCCACGAAACTTATCAGTGCTTGTGATTTTATATGTCTTCGAGTTTAAGGTGGGAAGAAATAGCATCTTTAACAGATGCAGTTGAGAAAATAGTGTTCATAACTCTATGATTGTTGAAGAAAACTTCCAGCTTTAGGAAATTTTTTTAAAAAAATGCTTACTAAGACAAAACAAAATGAGTTATAGACAAGATGAGTTCTACTATAAAAGAAACTTTACATTTCTGTTTAAAATTCTATCTGATTTCACAACATTTTTGGTGGGAACTCTTTTCCTATCTGTCTTTCTTAATTTGTTTCTCTTCTACTTCTTTATGCTAATTTTGTTTTTATTGCTTAGCATTTTCACTTTTGTCATAAATATTGCCTTCCTTGTAATAATATTTTTTTTCTTATATAATGGCTCAAATCATGGGCATCTTCGACAAGTTATTCAAAAGCAGGTTCAATGAATCAGATACTTCTTTTCATGAAATATAACCTTCATATAATTTAAAGTTATTTTCAGGGCTGCATTGTCAAAGTTGAGGGAGGGATAGCTTTATTTGAGGTGACCAACTTGAACTCTATTGAGAAATGACACTAACTTTTGATAATAGAAATGGTTGTTTAATTTTCATTTGAATCATTGTTTGAGACTGTTTGGTTTTCATATGAAAGTTTAACTATGAGGTTTTTCGTGTTGGCTTGTCAAAATTTTGAACAACTAAAGCTGACCTGTTTAATTACCCCAAGAAGAATAAAGAACTCTTGCATCGAGCAACTGCAATGGCGAAAATAACTTCATCTACAAATGTTTAAGAAACATTTCAAAACATTTTAAAACGGATAATTAGCATGGCAAAATTAGATATATATTTCAGTCTAAGACCCAAACATTGCACAACCACGGTTTTTCTTTTTTATACCAGCAAAAAATTTGCATATGTTAGTTTAATTTAATTTAGTTTAGTTGAGTCAACCTCGTTTAGGATGCACACAACGATTACTCTGGAATGCATATCATCATTTTGAACGGAAGACAAATGACAAGAAGACAGCTGAGTTTACATACTTTTTTAAAAACTTCCACATCCTACCAACTGAAGAACGTATCATCCCGACGGATCTAACGAGCACCAGGAAACACCAGGAACACTATACAACGAATCTTCGATGGAACCTAATCTCTATCCCCTCGATCCTCCGACCACAAGGCTAGTCTCTGCCACAAGCTAATGCAATCAACGTTTGCTTAAAGAAATTCGAATGCTGTGTAACGTTTGGTATTGTTTTCAAATTTTAATCTCTTGTTCTGAAATGGCGTGTCAAACTCATGCATGAATTACGGAATTTATGACATTTAAATTTGTATTTAAGTTAAAGTAGCAATTAACCTTCCAACGGGCGCGCGTTTGCAAGAGATACTTGAATTGTGCATCGTATTACATATTTATACCGTTATTTTATATATTTAAGTGCAATTTTATTTATAAAATCTTTGTTTACTATTAGGCTAATAAATACAGATAACATAAATAAAGGTGGGTGTGTGTGTTTGTGTGTGTGTGTGTGTGTGTGTGTAATACGATGCATGATATGTCGTACAATTTGCGTAAGCGCGCCAGCTGGAAGGTTAATTTAAAAGCCAAAAATCACTTGGACACGCTTAAGTATAAGTCCCTTCCTTTCTTATATGGATGGAAATAGCAATAAATACCTAAAATAAAATGTGGTAGCTAATTAGGAGTTTAAATAAATCAAGGGATGAAAAAATGATGCCATGCCGAAACTGAGTACGAAATTTCAGACTCGAAATAGTTCGATTATGAACAGGATACATGTCAATGAAAAAGAAATTTATTGGTAGAAATGATCGCAGAACTCTAAAATTAATTTCTTGCTCAACCAAAACGTAATCAACTTCAGACAATGGTGATGGAATCTAATAGGCACAAAACTTTGTCTCAAAATGTAACGATAATAATGAAAACTCCAAATCGTGTAAATCTTTATTTTGAAATATAGTGTTTCCTGCATAAACGAATGGAACTTCTGAAATTGCCCGCTATAAGTACTTTATCACAGAATGTGGTACCAAATGTAATCTTGCATCGCTCTCAACAGAAACAGATTCCTCATATGACACCCGTCTACCTTATTTTTAAAAACGAGTAATCAGAAAATCACTACTTCCAACTCAATGGAGGAATAAATATATTTATTTTTCAAAGAAATGTGGAGTTAGAGAAAAACTTAATGATCTCCAAAGCTAGAATTGCCAATTCAGAAGGAATGCAATTCACGGGCTGTTTTTTAATAAGCATTTATGCGCAACACTTGCCAATAAGTTGAAGTACTTTTGCGATGTAGTGGATTGCCAATTTTAATCTGTAATATTATTTCTATCCGAAACTAAACGGAATATTTATGAAGCGGTTTTTACTTCGCTGAAGACAAGATGATTCGTCGGTTGGAACGATTAGCTCATATTTTGCATTAGTATAAAAATACAGATATTGTGTTGTGCAAAGGTAGTAAAAAGAGAGAGAAAAATGACATATTGTCAGCGATAACAGTAATTTTGCATTAATGGATATTCATCCAAAAACTGACATTGAGAAGCATGAATTTAAACGCGAAAAAAATAGAATTTTACTCATTTAACCCTTTCGGGCCCAATCAGACCTATACGCTCATTTCAATATTGGGGTCAGTAAAATTAGGCGCGAAAGGTTTAAACGAAGTTTATAAGATTTTAAACATTATTCAATATAAACAGTTTACTTTTTCCTGAAAGTTGAAGCATCGCCAAATTTGGCTTTAGTGCCATTAAATATTACTAAACAAACCAACTGACCTCATTGCTAAAAATTATAATATAATGACAACATTTAAATTGAAGGTGAATCGAATTAATTTTTTTCAAAATGTCTACATAGTTTAATATAAATTATGCACAATAGAAGTTTGATTTTGAAACCCTGCATCACCTTACTTGAGTTAAACGTATGAAATAGCCATAAACAGGATTATGGTATTTTGCCTTCTGTAGATGAAATTATATTAATTACAATATTTTTAGATAAACATAATATATTAAGAAATTATTGATTTTATTGAAAATTCGTTTAATTAGCTCTAAAAAAACTCAAATTCAGTTTAAGTGAATGACTTTCCCTTAAGTTAATAGCTTTGAACTTCTGAAACGTAACAAAAAATTTAACTTCAATATATTTTCAATGATCCTAGCCAATATATTTTTTTATTTCCAAACCTCTTAAAAATTGATCATATGTATGCAGAATTTTTTGACCTTTATATTAGATAGTTATAAAGAAATGGAAATGCCTCCCTCGAAAATTCAGAAAAAAAAGTTGTAAAGAAAGTCACTTTGTTGCTCTTCAGAAGACACATCACGAAAATTTAAAGGACAATTGCATTTTATTATAAAGAAGCTAGGGAGTTTTGTAGATAATCATAATATATTAAGATATTCTCGAGCTTAGTTAAAATGTTACGTTACCGAATTTAAATATAACTTCATTTCAGTATAAGCGAAAAAATTTATTCTTACTTTATCCAAAGAAAACATAAACATTTAAAGAGTGAGGTAAACCTAAAAATGTAAACACTTTGTTGTTTCGAATTAGGATGCAATCAAAGCACCGTTAAAATTTTTAAGTTACAAGAAGTTAATACATTATTCAAGCAAAACACTAAATTCAAAAAAAATTCGAAAAGCACCGCAAATACGAGCATTGTGATTCCAATCACGTTATTCTAAAAAGCACTTTCTGACATCACTTTTTTCATGGATTTCCTAACTTGCCGCACTTTCTTTAGGTGGAATACTTTATCGAGGCTTAAGATGAGAAAAATTTTGCTCGGTGAGATGATGAATACATTTCAGCAGGACTTTTGAGTTCTCCGGTGAAATTTTGAGAGCTCAAATTTCATACCAGAACAAGGAAAGAATATATAGGGGAAGGAAGAAGTCTAACCACGAACTCGGCAAAGTGTCTGGAGCATGCTTCCCGATGCAGATATCTGAGACGAAAAATGTCTTCAAAAATAAATCTCGGACGACGCCTTTTCGTAGAAGGAAAAAAAATTGCTTCTGGTTTTATTTTCAAGTCCTTTTCTCGACATGTAGATTTTTTTTACCCCTTTTCGTCTTCCATCTTCTCTACTTTTCAAGCCAAACTATTCAACCAAAAGTTTAAAAAAAATTTCCACGGAGAAAATTCAGATGCGCCCCCTTTTTTGCATATTGCACATTCCCATTCTTTGCTGAGCCGCGAACGTCCATCTTGGATTTTCCTGTTCTATTCTCTCGGGTGCTGGACCTACGAGGGGAAAAGTGGCATGTGGCTTCCCAGTGCAAACTTCCTTCGAACACCAAGTGCTGATTTAAATAACAAATGTTTTATTTAAATTATTCATTCCAGTCTAATAATGCATTATTTATTACTGTAAATTGAATATTATTTATATTATTGTAAATTGGATATTATTTATAATATTGTAAATTGGATATTATTTATATTATTGTAAATTGGATATTATTTATATTATTGTAAATTATTATTTTGCTCAAAACATGAGATGAAGTACTTAAATTTAATTTATAGCATAGAAAACATTATAAACATTGGATCCAACTTTTATTCAATGTGTTTAAATAATTTTCATTTTCTTACATGGAAAGCTTATAAAGATATTTAAACTATTAGAAAATAACAAATTCGTGTTTCCTAAATCGTCGTATACTACTATAGTGTAGCATTTGAACCTAAATTATCTTTCCGCAAAAAAATTATAATAACGGGTTACTGATTGATGGTAAATAATCTAAAGTTTGGTTCCGCTTAGTTAAATTAGCATCTGAATTTGAAGCTATACTAGTGCTACTTTCGGATGCATCTCGAAGTTCTCGTAATCGTGATCCGATGATGAGGTCGACACCTGAACTGGCACCTCTATCTATAAATTTCCACACCACATCAGCGGGAATGCGTGTAACTACGAAGGATTTGGCGTCCAAGTCTGTATGCAAGGCGCATTTCTGAGAGATTCGAGTCTCGAACAAGTGACCCTTCGGACTCAGACTCTGCATCCATTCTTCCTGAAGCTTCGGATATGCTTAAAAATCAATTTTATCTTAAGGTTGGGCCTCTCAACATTTTTTTTAAAATTTCACCTGTCCGTGTAAAAGGAAACTCATTGACCAAGTTACTGGTGTAGATAGAATTCTCCTAACAATAAAATTCTAAGAAATCGTATCCCAATCAATGAAACAGTGAAAAAAACTATGAAACTTGGAAAAAATTTAAAAGTCCACCATAATGAGAATGTTTTTCTTTGAATTCAAATGATTTTTCATAAGAAGGCATTGATTCGTGCAGAAATCACGCTCAGAAGTCCTTTTTAAAATTGTTTTATTTGCATAAGAATGCATAAAATCAAAAATATCTTGAAATAGTCTTATTTCCTTTTTTATAAAACTTGGGAAAAGCCTATAAAATATGTTGCATTAAAATATGATCTACAAAGGTAAAGAGAATCAAAATGCTTTATTACTAAAAAATATATAACATATTAATAAATTAAAAATTTAATTTAGTGATTGTCGTTAATGTTTATTGAAATAAATTATTTTTTAATTAATGGGAAATTTAGTACACATTTTCCTTATTTAATACCTTATTGTTGTATTAAATTTGTAAAATACTAAATAATCGCAACATTTCAAGTTCAATAGCCGTATGAAGGTTGAGAAAAGAAGATCATTTTGCTCTGAACAACTCATTAAGAATTTTCCACATAAATGCTAAAAAATTGTGTTTTTGTATTGTTAATTTAATACCTCTCACTGTGTTCTTTATTTTTATAGCTCTTAAAACATAGTTTCACCTAGAAGTTTTTCCAACTAAAGTATAGAAGTTCTTGCTCTTTTGCAAAAAAAATATATTTCAAAGATATTATTATTACTTAAAATAAGCCATAAAGAGTTAAAACTATTATTATCATTAATTTATTAAATATCTGAAGTAAATAAAAATATTTAATAACATTCGAAGTTATAAATTTTTTAAAATAGGAAGAAAACTAACGTTGATGAAGAAAGAGGTATCAATAAAAGTAAGAATGATAGTAAATATAATTGTCCTAACATATTAATTCATAAATATTTTTTCTAAAGTAATAACACTTCTTATTCTATTCTTTCGATACTTTGATTTTGTGCTTTTGAGTAAATGTGGATATTTTAATGCTTTTGCAAACTACAATCGTAAGGTTTAAAAATAGTGCTAAAATAAAATTCTTGTGATTTTTCTTTTCGTACGGCGTTTGGCTTCAACTACATAGGTACTTCTTAAGCCATAGGCAGCTGGTGCACCAAAAAAGTGGGGGGTCAAAAGAGATGCGAGTGGGTGGGTGGGGCGCCCCTAAAGCTGTTTTTTTGTGAAATGGACTACATTATTGGATTTTAACGTCATTATTGATTAAATGACCTTCTGTAAAAAATTCGGGACACGGCCTCAAAAATCGGAACGGATGGCCACCGTAGACTCCCTCCTTCCAATTCAAAGTTTCATTTCAATTCTCATGAAATAATAACATGAGAAAAATATAAAACGCTTACCTTTTAAGTCAATTCTTCTTTTTTTAAACTCTTGAATCGATCAATGATGCTGTCACAAAACGGCGTACTCCCAAACCCAGAGAAAACAGGTCAGTTATAATTTTTTTTTAATTTGATATTATGTTATACAATATACATCCATATTATAAATTAGAATAAAAATAGCCTGCGATTTTTGTTCTTCGCAAATTGTTCTATTACCTTAGTAAAGTCAATTTCTACAGTATTTTCGATCTTCAAAACAGTAAGTGCAGAAAGCCTCTCTTGACACATACTATTTCTAAGGTATGATTTTA